>CAUYPK010050884.1:0-15360 GCA_963574355.1 Loris lydekkerianus
TCTTGGTTCTCTATTCTGTTCCAGACATCTACTTCTCTGTTTTTGTGCCAGTACCATGCTGTTTTGATCACTATCGATTTATAGTATAGTCTGAGGTCTGGTAGCATGATTCCTCCTGCTTTGTTTTTATTTCTGAGTAATGTATTGGCTATTCGAATTTTTTTCTGATTCCATATAAAACGAAGTATTATTTTTTCAAGCTCTTTTAAGTATGACAGTGGAGTTTTAATAGGAATTGCATTGAAATTGTATATTGCTTTGGGTAGTATGGACATTTTAACAATGTCAATTCTTCCCAGCCATGAGCATGGTATGGTTTACAAATCTTACTTGAGCTAACAAGCTGAGCAATGACTCCTTAAATAGTCAATTTATTGATTATGGAAATTATAAATTTCTCAAATCCAGGCATTAATCATCATTCCAGAATTGGACTGTCCAATATAATAGCCATATGTAGACATTAAAATTAAATAAATAATTCAGTTCCTCCAGTGTCATTAGTTACATTTCAAGTACTCCAGAGTTCCATGCAGTGAGTTGCTGCTGAGCTGGATAATGCACACACAGAACCAGCGTCAAACAATCATATACAAGGGCAAACACCTTTGACTCTAGAGTGACCATAAATCCAAACTGTTGAATATATGTTGACCACTGTGGTCTAATCACATCTAATCTAGAGAAAACATTACCAGCTGTTTAAACACATTTCAGATTTCATTCTGAACCTGCAAACTGCCAGTAAAAAACAAAGTTCTTCAAGTCAATAACCAGGTATTAATGTCTAGATTCCACTGAAAAATAGATATTTTTGGACATAGTATATGTATGTGCAAGTGAATTTAAAAATGGTACCAATTACCAATAAATTAGAAACAACTAGTATTAGGACAATAGTAAATACATGTCTGTAACTAACACGGTCAACTAGCAGAGAAGACTTGTAGTATTTCACAAAGAAATTATTTATTATTATTCAATTTATCCTGATTTGAGAATCTAGAATAGGCATGCACAACTTCCAATGAAGTATAAATACTGAGTCCTTTTCTTACATTGGTAGCAATTGGACAATAATACCGTATATACTCGAGTATAAGCCGAGTATTTTCGGCACAAAATTTGTGCGGAGTTCGGGTTTTTCAGCACAAATTTTGTGACGAAAAAACTCGGCTTATACTCGAGTATATATAGTAACTTGTGTAGTTACCTGAATAAATAAATATAATAATGGATAAAACATATTAAAAAGCAAAACATTTTAAAAACCAGTAAAAACAATCCATTCTTCAGATTAATCAGCTACCACGACAGCATCTTCTACATAAAATTATTATATTCAAATAACAGACAATCAAGAATTTAGATAACTGAAAAGGAAGATATAAATTTCCACAAAACAAGGTAGAACCTGAACTATCACTTTTCTTGTTTTAGGCTTAATGTGTACATATCTGTTTTAAGTGTGTGCATCAGTGGCCCACAGGCACATTCCCAGAGTTTATTATTTTAGACCCAAGAGGGAAGGAAATTATGTTTTACCAGGAGAGGAGATGGACAGGAGGGCTAGGTTGCTCCTCGGCGAACCACTACTGAATCTGATCTTGTTCTGTTTCTTTTTTATGTAAGGTATTGGTCTATACAGTGCTTGACTGCTTTGTGTTTTTCTTGGATACAATGATTCTAAGATACAGTAGATAAACGTATTTGAACTTCTATTCCCAGTGGCTGGCATTGTGATGATCTTTGCCAGGGGTGGGGTACCTGTGGCCTTCTAGGTCATTAAGTGCATTATTTTGCCTGAATTAAAACATTTTTGTTCAAATATCTCTTATATTTTATCTTATTTTTATTTTATAAATGAACATATTTAAAATACTAAAGAATAAAATAATTTTTAACAAAATAATCCTCCCAGATTTGAAACATTTGTCAGCCATCAGGGCTAAATTGAAGGCTGCTATGCTCATGATTTAGTTCTAACTTCCCCTGACTGGTGTCACTACTGCATAAGACTGGCTGGCAAGAGTGTATAAGGGTCAAGTATGCCAGTCTGTTATCAGAAGTTTACAATGCTGGACTGTGTTTCTGTTTGAAGTAGAATTTGTGAACAGTTGAATAGCTCTACATTATTTTTTAATTCTATCTGCTTAACAGCTCCTCATGTCAAAGAAGCCCAAGAGAAAACTTAAGGAATAAAACATTTTTTAAAATGAAGATTGTGAATTGAAATAATAGCTTCTTTCTGCTAAAATTAAGATGATTTCCTTGCTTTGTGATACTGCAAATATCAACATTAAAGAAATTCAGTGCTCATTAGCATTATGACACTAGTAATCCACAAATATTTTAAATTAAAGGGAGAGGCACAAAAGGTTGTATTGCAAACGAAAAGCAAAGCAAAGATGATTCTTTCAAGCAACAGTAAGATCCAGAAATAATGCCACTGAAGCAACCTAGAAAGTAGCTTACTGTAGGATAATATTTAGAAATAAACATATCCTACATCAAGCACACAAAGTGAACTCAGTGTGAGTTTAAAATGGCTTGCTTTTTTTCCAGAGGCTTAAGGGACCTGGGCCCCCTGGGACACACGCAGAGTTGGCTTCCCTGGAGTTAACAATTCCACAAGCCCATTCTCTGAAGCTGTGCGCTCCGTGAAGCCCGAAATCAAAGGGCATGCCGCCCTTCCTCAGAGATACGGGCCAGAGGGTTGACGTATGTTAACAACATATTGTCAGAGGTCTATAAGTGCTCTTCCCTGAGGAAAAGACACAGTCATTACTTCATACTGAGTAAACTGAGTGAACGCTTCAAGATATTCTTCTATTAACTTTGTTCCCCCGTGGCTACTTTCTTCTTTGTGATCTTTATTTAGATACCTGCCCAGAGATTAGTCAGTGTCTAGAAGAAGATGTTTACTGCAAAAGTGATTGTGTTGATATGGTAACAGGATATTTCTTTTCAAGTTAATTTCAGATAGGTAAAATGAGGTAATGGTGAAACTAACAGATAAGAGATTAAGTGTATACGTGACTAGAAAGGTAGAAAATCAAAACCCTGAATAAAGAATTTTGCTACACGCCATCCCATCCCATGTAGTCTGTTTCTTGACTTAATAATTACAGGAGCGAGTTTACACCCATGGCAAAGCTGCTGTTTGTTCGTGTCTCCGGTTATGCAACACTTACATACTCAGGAAAAAGAGAAGCCATTCAGTGATGTAGAAATTGTGAAAGAATGCAGCATCAGAGTTGTAGAATGCTTAGACCCTGATAACCTTGCTTCTCCTTTTAAGGAGATTTACAACTGATCAGCAGCATGAATTAGTCTTCAACTTAAAGGAAAAACTTCATGTAATACTGCAAAAGGAAAATATATATTATTCAATCATTTTGGATGAATCAACTGATACTATGAATTCAGCATAGAATACTTCATTCAGGTCATAACAGAAGATTTTCTTTGCTAAGAAGAGTTACTCGCTTTGTGCACTATTGCAAATAGAGCACAGGGAATAGATATCTTCAACAACTTTCAAGATCAATCATGAAGTCAGACTGAATTTGGTAAATTTAGTAAGTGAATATACAGATGGTGCACCTTCCATGCCAGGAAAACGTGAAAGGTTTATCACACAGATTTTTAATAAAGTATTAACAGGGCGGCGTCTGTGGTTCAAAGGAGTAGGGCGCTAGCCCCATATGCAGGAGGTGGCGGGTTCAAACCCAGCCCCAGCCAAAAAAATGCAAAAAAAAAAAAAAAAAATTAACAGATCCAGATGATCTCAGTTCTTTTCACTGTATCTTGTATCAGCAAAATTTCTGTGCTGAAGCTATTATTATAAGTGACACTTTGTAATAAGTTGTGAGTTTTGTTAACTATATTCATGCAAATGCAATATAGCATCATCAGTTTTGTAACATGCTGAAGTTTAACAAGAGGTGTTCAGTGTGGATTTGTCTTATCATTCTAAAGTGCATTGGCTATTGCAGCAACACAGGTTCACCAAAATTTTATCTCTGTGAGAATAGATAGTGACATTTTATGAAGAACAGAATCAGCAATGTGAATTACTGAAAAATATCCTTAGGAATGCAGCCTATCTGTGTGATACCATGTCAAATCAAAACAATCTGAATACTTTTTTGCAAGGTGAAACTAAGTCTATATATGATTTGTGGCATTTCTAAGCATTTTGAAAAAAAGCTCTTTTTTCGAAACGCTTCCTCAAGAAGAAATTTCAGATAAACATTTTCCCCAGTTAACAAAGGTCAATAATGAGCAAGATGATATATACAAACATTTAAATAATACATAGCTGTTACAGACATTTTAATTGGAGAATACAGTGAAAGGTTCACTGAGTTTGAGAATCATGACCTCATGCTCAAATTAGCATTTCAGCCTCATCTTGCTGTTATCACCAAGGTACCTAAAGAACTACAGATGAAATTGATTAATCACTCAGTAAATGATCTAAAATCATTGTTTGATGCTAAGAAAGATGCAATCAAAATATGGTAAAATGCAAAATACCCGTGCCTCTGGCAATGTGCCTAAAAAAACGCTTTCTTGCTTTTTAGCCATTTATTGCTGTGACTATACATTCTCCTACCTTACCCTTAGGATCATAAATGACTGATACCCATCTAAAAGATCACCTGAAACTGCAGAGCTCCACGCCCCAACCAAATATTCAAATGCTTCCCAACAAAATTCAGATATAACAAAGTCGTTAAAAGGTTAGTTAACTCTAAAATTAAATAGTTTTAATTTTTTTAAATTACATAAATTCATAGTTAGACTTTTACAAAATAAAAGTATATTTATTTTTAAGTATATCTAACTGAAGTTTCTTGAATGTGGCCTTATTTGATTACAGCAAAATTAATGCAGCTTTCCAACATGGAAAGGTTCCCTACCCCTGATCTCTTCCATCCTCTATGTGGTTAGGCACCTCCCCTGACATGGTAGCCAGGTACATGGCTTTCTGTTCAACATCCTTCTTATTTAAAAGCATTACTTCTGGCTACTATAAATTATATAAGAGTGCATGATGAATTGTGATCCACTTTTCAAGTTATCAGGCATAATAAATTCTGCACTTAAAGAAAACAATACCTGAGAAAAACCAGTATCTAAAGTGAGGTTTTAAAAAAGGTGTCCTGAATATTGGATTAGTGTAAAAGTTAATTTGGGGTCATGGTATGAAAGGTGTAAATTTCTTTCTTTCTTTTTTTTTTTTTTTTTTGCAAGTATCCAATTGTCCCATCTTCATTTGTTAAAAAGATGATTATTCTTTCCCCCATTTAAATGCTTTAGCACCTTTGTCAATAATCGACTAATCACAATGTTAGGATTTATTTTCTGAACTCACAATTCAGTCCATTGATCTACATGTCCATGCTTATGGAAGAATAACACTGTCTTGAATACTATACATAATTGTTTTCTATTTCTGCATAGCAAGTTACCACAAATGTAGTGACTTAAAATAACACAAATTCATCAGCTCACAGTCCTGTAAGTTAGAGGTCTGGGCAGCTCTGCTAGGTTCTCTGCTAAATTTCTCGTAAGACTGAATTCAAGTTGTCTGCTGGGCTGCGATCTAATCTGGAATGTCTGAGGAAGAACCTGCTTCCAAGCACATTCATGTTGTTGACACAATACAGTTCCTTGTGGCTGCAGGACTTAGATCCCCACATTCTCACTTTTGATCAGAGACAATTCTCAGCTCTTGGCCTCTTCCATTTACATTCTCAGCTCCTAGCCTCTTTCGCCTAAAGTCAGAAATGCTTTGTTGAATCCTTCGCATGCTTCAGTTCTGACTTTCTTTTACTGCCAGCTGAAGAGAACTCTCAACTTTTCCCATGTATTAGGTTGGGCAAACAAGGTAATCTTTTAACTATGCAACATAACAGTGATGGGAGTAAAACCACTTTGCCAGGGCCAAAGTTAATGTGAGCCACCTGAAAACTATACCTACTACAACTGTAGCTTTCAAACAAATTTTGAAACTAAAAAGATTAATTCCCTACTTTGTCCATCTTTCTCAAAATTATTTTAGCTATTCTTATTTCTTCACATTTTCCTATAAATTTTAGGATTATCTCATCAGTTTCCACAAAATTTACCAAGATCTGCTAGAATTCTGATAGGGACTGCAACAAATCTATAATTCAATTTCAGAAGAACTGCCATTTTTAAACAACATTTAACTTGTGCAATCCATGAACATGGAATCTATTTCTGTTTGTTCAGATCTTCTACAATTTCTCTCAGCAATATTTTATAGTTTTAAATGTACGAGTCTTGCACCTCTGTTGCTAACTATATTTGTATTTTAATTGTTTATTATTAGTAAACAGAAAAAAAAATTGATTTTTGCATGCTGATCTTATGTCCTGGATTTTCTACATACAGGACCATGTTATTTTGTGAATAACACAATTTTTACTTCCTTTGTGCTAATTTAATTACAGGAGCATATAGAATATTTGCTACTATACAGTTCCCTTCCTTCCTCCCTTGTTTGTGCAAATGCACATATACATACACACACAGAGAGAGCATCTTCATAATGCATATAAGCTCAACAGTACAGTTTTGCAATAACTGTTTTATTCAAGTGCTTTTTAAAATTATTTAAGAAAATCAAAATACGTATTTACCTTTATTGGTACTCTTTACTATTTTGTATGGATTTGAGTCCTGCCTTGTATAATTTCCTTTCATCTGAACAGTGTTCTTTTAGTATTTTTTGCAAGGCTGGTACACTAACAACTACTTCTCTCAGGCTTAGTTTAACAAAGTCTTTATGCTAGCTTAACTTTTAAAAATACAGTAGAACCCCCATAGTTGACCACCTCCCAACAATGACCACCTATGTTGACTTAATTTTCATGGACTGGACACGTACTACAGGTACAAAGGCCTAGTTCCTTATGTTGACCACCTCTGTATTTTGACCAGTTTGATACAGTACCTTGGGAAGTCAACTTACACAGGTTCTACTGTTTTGCTTGATTGCTAAGTCCCACCCCTCCCCCTTAAGCTCTTTTAATATGATGCTCTCCACCACTGTTTTTCTTTTCTTTTTTGAGAGATACACTGGGAGATATTTCTTTTCTTTTCTTTTAATATGCAGCTGTCCACCATTGTTTTTCTTTTCTTTTCTTTAAATGGGAGATGGAGTCTTGCTCTGTTGTCCTGGGGAGAGTGCAGTATGCAGTGAGATCATCATAGCTCACTACAACTTCAAATACCTGGGCTGAAACAATCCTCCTGCCTCAGCCTCCCCAGCAGGTACAATTATAGGTGTGCACCACCTGTAATTGTGGATTTTTCTAATTTTAGTAGATATTTCTAATTTTTCTAATTTTTGTAGAGATGGGGATCTCACTCTTGTTCAGGCTAGTTTAGAACTTCTATGCTCAAGTAATCCTCCTGTCTCACCTCTCAGCATGCTAGTATTACAGGTGTGCGCCACCACACCCAGCTCCACCATTATTTCTGATAAGAAGTCAGCTGTTTTCCCTACTCTTATTTTATCTACAGACTTTTTAGTCTGTGAGGAGCTTAGTAATACAAAGAGCATGATACTTTCTTCAATTTAGTTTCCCTCTTAGTTAGAATTATGGTGATGCTTCTGGATTGCTAATAAAATCTGGACTTGTTATAAGAACTTAAAAAAGAGTTTATTAAATTACATAGAAGTAGGATACATATTACACATTCAAGACATATTAAAATGCAAATAAAATTAGATAGAATTAAAATGGTAACTATATGTTGGTACTTAAACAAAAATTTAGGCCAAAAGAATACATGAAAATGTCATAGAACTGGAAGTTGCTATTAGCACTATAAAATATTCTCTTAATGAAATAGAGGTAATAGTGAGAGGAATCACCAAGAGACATTAAACATACACTCAATAATGATTTATCTTTACTATATTTCAGATTCCTGAACAGTCCCTCATCCAGACCTACTAAGAAACATATGACAAGAAAATATGGGAAAAATGGAAAATATTCTGTAACAGGGCTTTTACCAAGAAGAGAGATCCTTCATCCTTTAAAGAAAAGAGAGAAAGCTCAAGAAAATCCTAAACCTACCTCTTTATGTCTACCTGCCAAAATAATACAGAGTCAAGAAAAATAGT
Organism: Loris lydekkerianus; assembly: GCA_963574355.1. Taxonomy (NCBI): domain Eukaryota; kingdom Metazoa; phylum Chordata; class Mammalia; order Primates; family Lorisidae; genus Loris; species Loris lydekkerianus. The sequence continues at coordinate 8,174 of CAUYPK010050884.1, forward strand.
AAGGTAGGCTCATCCATGAACATTTTCAAGTTGGAGTGGGAAAAATTACTCAAACTGCTGTTGAGGCTTTCTCTTAATAAAAAAGACTGAGAAAATACAACAACTTTTCTAGAATGGTACAGCCTATTAAATAAGGCAAAACTAGAATTATAGCCATTATGGTTTGCAGTGACACTGAGGTCTTAGAACCAATCCCCTATGAATACTGAGGGACAACTGTACTTGTTTACCTGTAATGTCATTGCAAGCTCCTTATGGAAACTTTATATGAATGAAAATAATGTATATATCTATGATAAAAGATTAAACATTAGATGTTAAAGGAAGGTTTGCTGCATGCTAGCATTGTTACAATTGTTAAATTACTTTAGTTTTCTGCAAAAATAAACTTTGAAATATTTTTAAAAACCCAAATGACACTTGACAGTGACAAGATAAAGCTAAGATTTTAAAATTTACATTGGCCAGTAGTATGGCTATTAGATCTTCCTCTCCCATGTCCAAGACTAAGATTATATGGGTAGTAAGTACTATTTCTTAAAATAACATGATGGGGTAATAGATACACATTAAAGAATTTCCTAGAACCCACAACGAAGAACTTGTAATGCTGAATGAATCACAAAATGAACATATAATGTGTTTATCATTGAGGCAAAGCAAGAAGGAGGCTTGGGAGACAACAAGGAAAAAATTCTCCTTGTAAATAAAGCAATTTATTTTCAAAGAAATGGTAGAAGTCAAAAAAGGAAACCATACGCTAGGCCATTCTTCCTGAGAACTGTAGACTTAATAAAACTATAGGCAAAACCTGTGATGTGCGATTTAAGCCAGATGGCAACCAATAAAAAGTCTTTCAAAGACAAAAAATACATCATGAAAAATGAACTGAGCCACCTCCATCACAAAATCTGAAGGTGAGATTTAAAAAATATATATTTTGAAAATATAATTTTATGTTTTACCTGACACCGTAGCTTCTTACAAAGAAAGAAAAGTCTCCCCCATCTCTAGCATGTTTCTGCTCTGGTGTTCAAAAACCTGCGTCAGATTAAGAGCTAAGCAAAGTTAATTATAAAAACAAGAACATCTAAAGCAAATTTCTAACAATTTTAGCTATCTCAAGTTTTTCTTGTCTTTCTTTGTTCAACAATCTGTGATGCTGGACAGGCTGGGTTCATGTCATGGCTTTGTAAGCTTACTAGCTGAATGACCTGGTCAAGTCATTCATTTCATCCCTGTGGTCACTCCGCTGTAAAATGTAGATAATAACCTACCTTACCTTATTGAATTAGGTTTAAATGGTTTAACATGTGCTATAGTAACTTGTCATAGTACATACAAAGTATATACCACATAAATATTTGTTAAATAAAAATAAATAAGAAAGGAAGTATTTATTAAGCCAAGCCTTATGTTAGGCTCTGAGTGTATAAACACCAATGCAACAGGATGCCTGTTTACAAAAAATCTTGGTAAGGGAGGTGAATGCATAAGCAATGATTACAAAATAAGAAGAAATGTGCCACTCCAGACATGGGCACAGTGTACTTGTGAGTACAGAAAGAGGACATTTAACTTCACCACAAGCTAAGTGGGAGGAAGACAGAGAATCAGATCAGTGTCCCCATTCAGGTTCCAAGCCTTTACAATAAGGCCTTTACTACAAGAAGTAGACTTGTTGGCCAAATATACCCAAGCCCATGAGGAGTGAAAACAAGGTGCCTACCCCTGCTCAACTTAGAGAAGCCTATCACAAAGAACAAATCAGACAACATCTCTACTTGCTATTCAAAAAGAAAGCCATTTTAGTCCTCTAGGCCCTGTCAGAGCCTACAAATGTCCCTCAACTTTGCTTCATTTTCATTATTTGTAGGGCATAATCTAAAACTTGACCACCAGGTACTTCCTGAAAACATGGTTTAAATTTTTCTCATCATTAAGTCAAAGTGAAAATTGAAGTGTTTCTTTTTGAGGGATATTTCCTCCATGTACTTGGCCAACATTTTAATTCTAATACTTGTGATGTTTTAGCTTTTCCTTTCAAAGTTAAGGAAGGCAGTGTTAACTATGATTCTTCTCTAGTGAAAACTCCAAGAAATCATAAGCCTAAATATAAACCACTAACACCTGGGAAAGTTTTATTTTCCCTCCATTTCAGAAGTGGACAGAAAAGGGTTGGGCTTTCTTATCTAAGATGTCTTTAGGGAGCCCCAGTGACTGCTTCTCCCTGTCAGTCTATCCCCTTAAGGTTTTCAACACAAGTGAATGAAAAGTTCCTCTGCCTTCCCTCCCATACCCCTGCCAATGGGCTGTCCTTCATCTTTGCGCCCTTTTCACATACCTATGTCATGTGGAGAGAGGAAGCAGAAATGCAAAATCTGAGGTCAGAAATTTGATCTTCATGCTATCATTTTCTCTAGCCTGCCCAAAAGCAATAGGCAAAGGTCATCTTAAAAACTGCTTAGCCAGGCATTATGGTTGGCACCTGTAGTCCCACTACTCAGGAGGCCGAGGCAAGAGGTTCGCTTGAGCCCAGGAGTTTAAGATTGCTATGAGCTATGATGCCATAGCACTCTACCCAGGGTGACAGAGTAAGACTCTGTCTCAAAAACAAATCAAAACAACCCCACTAGATTTGTTTTCAATGTGTCAATGTCATATAAAACAATCAAGAATAGCTACTACCTTTCTCTGCCCCCCTTTTCATAAGCTACATTTTCAGAAAACAGAACAAAAGAAACTATTTCAAATTAGAATGCAAGCAAACCATTTATACTTTGGCTAATCCTGGAAAATTTTGTGATTTCAAAAAAATTATTTTTAGTCTCAGCTATACGACATTGAACAAAATACTCATTTCATTCTTCCATATGTGTAAAGTTTATGTCCAAAACTGTAGTTCCCTTAGCCAAAACTCTAATCCATCTGAAAGTTGTTTCTAGGTTAAATAGCAATGGTGTGTACCAAAAGTTCGCAAAAAAACCTAAAATTTGATCTTTGGAACCTGACACTATTCAAAGGGGAGGATAACACTTTAGTACATTTACCATATTCTGATACTTAACATGAATGACTCTGAAAGAATATGGTTCTTTCAACTATGTTTTAATATATAAACCTTACCTTTCCATTTAAAGATTAACTCATAGGTATGAAAAGAACATGAGTCAGTGGCTAGAGGGCAAGAAGTATGTCTTTAGAGCTTGTTTCACATCATAACAGGCAGGGTTCTGAACCTTTAATTACCTAATATATGCCACTTGGTATACATATATACACGTATATATAAGTATTTACATATAAAACTCATAAATGTGTGATTAATATGTGAATATAAACATATTCAAACATTTTAATTTTGTCCAATTAAAGTTTGTACATGTCACCAAGTCACTTCTATTATTCTAAAAAATTATCAACATGAGTTAGGCAAGGTTTATTAGTGTTTTCCAGAAAGACAATGAATAACAAACAGCCTACCTGATCTTCTTCCTTAAGTAACAGAGCAGCGAATTTTCTTTACCTTTCCTACTGTGCTTTCTTTCATACAACCAGGAGCTTCCCCAGTGACCCACAGCCTATTTCAGAAATAGGTTAATCATTCCTGACTTCTGGGCCCCAGGATAGAAGAAGAAAGGAAAGAGGGAGGTAAACAACAACAATTCAATCACATTCTATATCTGCATGTTGTAAAACAATATTATATACTGTGAGACAATTAATATAAAAGACAAATGACTCTTCTGATATCTTCCTGATACATTAAAGGCAAAAACAAAGGTGCTTACCTGCTGTTCCCGCATTCTAGCAGCACCAAGTTCTGAGACAGACATGGTGAGCTTCTCCTGTTGTTCTGATAGATATTTCTGATAGAGGCTTAGAAGTTCTTGGCATTCTCTGTACTGTAGCTGAAGAGGTGAGATTGCAAATTAAGGGAAAAAAAAAAACTAAAAAAACTGATTCAATCTGCATCCATTCCTTTTGGGATTCCAATAAACAAAACCAAGACAGGAATGCAGTGATATTTGGTGAGAGGGTAGGTAAAAATAAAATCTTGAGATGAAAATGGTACATACATCCCCTCCCCTCAAATCATAAAACAATAATTGACAAAGTAGCTATAGTCATTCCATTTGAAAAGAAATTTAGCTCTCAATTCTTTAAATTTGAAAACATAAAAACAAATGCAGTCACATGCAAAGGAACTCCTGCCTCACACCATATAAAAAACAAAATGAAAACAGATCATTCATCTATATGTAAAAATTAAAACATGAAAACACATAAAATTACATTTTTGTGACCTTGCATTAGGCAATGATCACTTAAAAGCACTAGCAAGAAAAGAAAAAAATAGGTAATCTGGACTTCTTCAAAATTTAAAACTTGGGTGGGTGCAGTGGCTCACACCTATAACCCTAGCACTCTGGGAGGCTGAGGCAGGCGGATCACTTGAGGACAGGAGTTCAAGACCAGCCTGAGCAAGAGTGAGACACTGTCTATATAAAAAACAGAAAACATAGATCAGCATGGTGTTATGTGCTTGTAATCCAAGCTACTCGTGAGACTGAGACCAGGAATTTGAGTTTGCAAGGAGCTATAATGATGCCACTGCACTCTACCCCAGATGACAGAGTGAAACGCTTATCTCCAAAGAAAAAATTTACAACTGTATGCTTCAAAGAATATTATGAAGAAATTTAAAAAGACAACCCCAGAATGAGAGAAAATATTTGGAAATCATATGATAAAGAACTAGTGACCAGTTATATAAAGACAACGTACAACTCAACAATTAAAAAGATGGTTAACCCAATTTAAAAAAGGGCAAAGGCTTTGAACAGACATTTCCCAAAACAAATGACCGACAAGAACAAGATGCTCAACATAATTAGCCATTAGGGGAATGCAGGTCAAAAACACAGTAAGATGGTCAGAGAGATTAAAGATGGCAGCTGAGTAACAGCTTCCCTGCAACTGGGCACGGCGAGTCTGGGAAGACAAGACTCCAGGCATCTAGGACCAATGGGATCTGCCTATAATCATCCCTTTGAGGATACAGGGAGCCAGCAAGGGACTTCTGGATCCCAAGACGAGGACAGAAACAGTGGAAAACTGGCAAGTGGTTGCGTGTGTTCGATCAACATAATCGCGCCGGCAACCGTAAGTACAACTAGCAGTGAGACTGCAAACCAGAAAGGCCTTACCTGTGAATGTTTTTGGTGTTCTTGGATTTGGCACTCAGTTGAGCAGCCTGGGGGAGAGCTTGAGCAAAAGTGTGGAGAATTTTGGGCATTGTCTGGGGCCCCAGAATGAGCCACAGAGCTGGGCACAGAAAGCCATTGTGAAAGAACTGCCCCGGCAAGCTCTGCCCTCAGGGTCCCAGAGCAAGGATCGGGTGGGACAAAGTAACCTCGTGACTGAGCAGCCTAAACGTGGGAGCTGAGCTACCTTACAGCCTTAATCCTTAGGAGCCGAGTGAGATGGTTTTGGCACACTGGAGCCTTGGGGTGTTGCCCTGGGTAGAGTGCCGTGACGTCACAGCAAACAGACCTCAAACTCCTGGGCTTGGCACCACCCAGACCTCCATAAGAGCTGTGCAGTGACCCCCAACTGGTGACCCGCACCTAATGGACATCCGCATTCCCTGACCAGGAACTGCGAAAGCCACGCAACCCTGCATCCTCCCTCCTGTGTCCTCCCAGCCTCCACACTAGCCCGTTCATGTGGCCAGGGACTCTGCTAGCCGCGTGCCCTTTGAAGCCCTCCCTGCCTCTGTGCAGAGCCGTTCTCCTGGCCAGAGACTGCTGGAGCCTTGGGCTCTCTGTGCCAAAGTCACAGGGCACCAGGTACTCCCAGAACCGTGCACATCACCTCCAGCCCTGCTGCTGGATCCGGGTGTGTCACACACTGGAGCTGCTTCCATAACCAGAACTCCCTAGCTAAACCAGCCCCAGAGGAACTACACAGGGTCACTCCCTACAAAGATCCAGCAACAATAGAGTGATCCCGCGGGGGTCTAATCTTGGAGAGACACCACCCCAACTCTGAGGATGGTCAGAGGCAACGGTGAAAAACAGTCATGAGGCGTAATCATCAGAAAAACTCTGGCAATATGAATAATCAGAGTAGATCAACTCCTCCAAGGATCAATGGGGCAGAAAAGGATCAATGGGGCAGAAAAACTCTGGCAACATGAACAATCAGAGTAGATCAACTCCCCCAAGGATCAATGGGGCAGAAAAGACCCCATGCACAAACAAATAGCTGACATGTCAGAAATGGAATTCAGGATCTGGATAGCAAATAAGATCAAATTAGAATTCCAAAAGTTATCTCAAGAATTCAATAGATTCAAAGACCAAATGACCCAAGATTTTAACACATTGAAACAAGAAGTTGCATCCCACAAAGATCTGAGAAACACAGTAGAATCCCTCAGAAACAGAATGGAGCAAGCAGAAGAAAGGATTTCTGATATTGAAGACAAACCTTTCGAACACTCCCAAACCCTCAAAGAAGAAGAGAAATGGAGAGCAAAAACAGACCACTTTCTCAGAGAGCTCTGGGATAATTCGAAGAAAACCAATATTCGTCTTATAGGGATGCCCGAAAGTGACGAAGTGGCTTCACAAGGCACAGAGTCTCTTCTCCATGAGATTATGAAGGAGAACATTCCAGACATGCCAAGAGATTTCGAAATTCAGATACAAGACAGTTTCAGAACTCCAGCACGACTCAACCTGAATAAGACATGCCCCAGATACATCATAATCAATTTCACTAAAGTTAATATGAAGTAGAAAATTCTGAAAGCTGCCAGACCAAAGAAAACCATTACCTACAAGGGGAAGAATATTAGAATAACTGCAGATCGCTCTGCTGAAATCTTTCAAGCTAGAAGAGGATGGTCATCGACTTTTAATCTCCTAAAACAAAATAGCTTTCAACCCAGGATCCTGTACCCAGCTAAACTCAGCTTCATTTATGACGGAGAAATTAAATACTTCAATGACATTCACATGTTGAAGAAATTTGCCACAACTAAACCAGCTCTCCAGGACATTCTTATACCTATCCTCCATAAAGACCAGCATAATTCTCCACCACAAAAGTAAACCCACCCAAAAAATTTTTGATCAAATTCCAACTTCCACAGTCGCAAAAGGATTAAAAATGTCCAC
>CAUYPK010050885.1:0-28619 GCA_963574355.1 Loris lydekkerianus
AGGCCCGGCCTGAAACTGCCTCTACCTAGATACAGCCAATGTGGTACCATGCCACTGGCCCGACCCTGTCACTCACCTCTTCCCCCGCCTTCTTTCCCTGCCCCTTCTCCACAATAAAAAAATAAAAATAAAAATAAAAAAAATAAAAAAAATAAAAAAATAAAAAAATAAAAAAATAAAAAAAAAGCAAAAAAAAAAAAAAAATATCTGTTAAAAATTTCTACTTTATATTACACATTACTCAAATGCAAATAATTGAAAGTTGTAGTTGATAGGTTAGATTTTTAAAAATAAGAATATGTACTTCTAGAACCTAATAACAAAGATGCCTAATGATTAAATGTCTGGTTAGTTAATTATTTGACAACAGATTAAGGCAATGAAAGCCCTAACACCTTGAGAGAGAGTTATACCTTTAAGATCATAACTGGTGTTTCCATGTGCTCATGAGTGTCACTCTCACCAGAGGTGATGTTGTTTCTATATTTGTTCAGTTAGCTCTTCAGTAGAAGAAGTAGAAAGAAGTGTCAGCAGTGAACAATGCAGTTTCCCTGGTTCCCAGTCTAAGGGTGATTTATTAGTATACACATTTTTAGCATTTCCATACTCTAATTAGGGTGCTATGAAAAACCTACTTCAATCTCTATAAATAGGGGAGGCTATGATAACTGCAAAAATTATACCCTAAAATGTCAGTGGCTTAACAAATACACATGGGGCACCTGTAGCTTAGTGGTTAGGGCACCAGCCACATGCCCTAGGGCTGGTGGGTTTGATCCTGGCCCCAGGCCTGCTAAACAAAACAAAACAAAACAAAACAAAACAAAAATAGCTGGGGGCATAGTGGCAGGCGCCTGTAGTCCCAGCTTCTAAGGAGGCTGAGGCAAGAGAATCACTTGAGCCCAAGAGTTTGATGTTGCTGTGAGCTATGACACCACAGCTCTCTACTAAGGGTGACAAAGAAAGACTCTGTCTCAAAAAACAAACAAACAAACAAAAATGCACATGTATTTCTTACTCACGTAAGAACACTCAATTTAATGAACATCTCTCCTGAAGGTTTCTCCTACAAGTTTCTCTCCTTTGTAGCTTTTTACTAAGAATGCAGGGCCACAAAAGTCACTCCAACTGGGCAAGAGAAAGCTGGAAGACGTCATGGGATCTTTTGGACAGCTGGACTTGAAAGTGGCTTTCATTTCCTTTTGCATACCTTTGTTAGGGACAAAGTGATGTGACTCCCAACGAGTTCTATCTGGTGAGCACTATGACACATTGTATTTTTTTATTGCCTCTATAGTAAGGGGCATATAATTAAGGGGTTACAGTGCAAATTTATAATTCCCATGCTTAAAACTCTGTCATGGATCTCAATTGAATAAAACAAAGCTGCAAGTGGGGATGCATTTCTTTTAGATACTCTGTGAGAGAATCCACACCCTTTTCTTTTTCATCTTATAGAGGCTACCCACATTTCTAGGCCTTTCCATCAAAATTGGGGAAAGTCCCTTTGACATTACCATGGTCTCCATTGCCTCTGCCTCCCACTTCCAGTTTTAAAGTTCTTGTAATTATCAGACAATTTAGGTTAATCTCCCTATTTTCAGGTGATTTTATTAGTAACTGCAATTCCATCTTGCATATAACCTAACATATTCACAGAATCTGCACATTAGGCTATAATTTCTCTAGGGGGCTATTTTTCTGCTTCTCATATATATTATCTCTTTATCTTAAATTTATATGGTACAAATCTTCTAATTAAATGACAGAGATTATCATATTGGATAAAAAAAAAGCAAGACCAAAAGATACTATGTATAGAAAATAATCTTTAAATATAAAAACATAGACAACTTAAAAGTAAAAGAATAAAAAATAATGTATCATGCAAATACTAATTAAAAGAGAGCTGGAGGACTGTATTAATAACAGAGCTACTTCAAAATAGGCTATTGGAAGGGATGAAGAATTTCATAGTGATAAAGGCTCTATCTGAAGAAGATATAGACATGTCAAATATATATGAAACTAATAGCAGAGCTTTAAAGTACATAACATACGATAGAACTAAAATGGGAAATGGACAAGTCTACAGATATATTGTGTTTCTTTGCAGTAATTGACAGGATAAAAAAATGAACAGAACGTCTCTAAGGTTATAGGTGTCTTGAACCGCAATATCAACCAAATCATTCAAACTGACATTTATAAAAACTCTATCCAAAACAGCAGAATACACATTCTTTCCAAGTACCCATGAATCCTTCAAAAAATAGGCCATATTTCGATCTATGAAAACAAGCCTTCAAAAAATGTTAAAAATTGAAATCATATAAAGTATATTCTATGAATATAATGAAATTCAACTATAGATAAAAAAACAGAAAGAAATCTGGAAAACCTTCCAATGTTTTCCTTTCAAATAAAGGACCAAGAAAAAGATACTATTTTCTTTGGAAATTTCTCTGAATTGAACTATACAATTTAATCTAATTTTTAAAAATATATTTATTTTTGGATGGGGTTTTATTTGCTCTTTTGGTTTTATTTTTGACCTCATACTTAGTTTATAGATGTCAGCTTACTACAGTTGGGGGTCCAGCTACTTCTGGCTCAAATTGTCTGAGGCAAGTTGAAAGCCATTCTTCTCCCCATCAAATGATTTCTTACATCACTTTGGGACCCTTACCATGTTTGCTAAGAAAGGAAAATAATTGCTTTTTTTGGATGGTATGTGAAAATTGAAAGCATTTTCAAGGGTATTTTTAGATTCCATGAAACTAGTGGAGGAATGTATACAGGAGTGATGTTTTAGTAATGTAAGAACTGAGCTTCTATTTCTTCTCTCTCTCTTTTTTTTTACATTGTCATGTGCTCACTCAGAGCTATTTTTAAGCTGCTTTAAACTTTTTATTCTTTAGAAAGGTTATAATTTCCTTGTTATATCAATGAGGTAATAGTACTCTTTAGAGGTTGCAGTACTCTTTAGAATCTAATGGCAGTTTTAGTTCATCATTTCTTTTTGTTGGGAACCTGGGAAATCTTTTTACCCTCTCATTAGTCTTTTATATAGAGACTGGTGAAATTCCACATGAAAAGACAGCAGTTTCTGTAATTAAAGCACAAATATCTCAAAGTCCTTTATAATTCAAAATACATACACTTACCCATCACCATGTACCTCATCATCACCAGCATCATCACAATAACCAAAACCTCAGGGCTTGCAAGCTGATGAAATGAAATTGTTTACTCAGTATTTGCTACTTGTTTTCATGAAGATACTTTAAGGTCCGTTTTTCCTTTTCTTGATGTTTTATAAGTTTCTCTAGAATAAATAACACATCTTAAACTCTTCCCAAACATTCACAAATTATTTTCAATTTATAAAATAAAATAAGTGGAAAAGTGAAGTTTTTTTTTTTTTTTTTCTTTTTTTTTTCAGGTGAACTCTCTTTATATTTGATTTGTGTGGCTTTCTGAAAACAAGTCATCATTTCTAGCATGGCCAAATGTAACAGTGTCTATGTTTTCAACCTTCTTAGTATTCGGCACATTCCATATGAGGCCACTAGGGCCACAAGTTGGATAAAGCTTGTTCTCTCTCTCTCTCTCTCTCTCTCTCTCTCTCTCTCTCTCTCACACACACACACACCCTGCACATGCAAGCGTAATATTTTTCCTTCTAATGAATGTGATCCTTTATAATATCCCCATTTCAATATCATTATCCTATCCTTTATGGTATCTCTAACTCATAATTCCCTAGTTAGAAAAAAGACCCCAAATATCAGAATTTCTAGGAATAGTCACATACAGAGATGTGAAAAACTGCTAGCAGTCATTTCCAGAGAATAGAATTTGGTTAGAGGAGACCTAAAAATTCTAAGAGTATCTGCACAGGTCTAATCTGGAATGGGAAGGAACCATAAAACAAGAGTTTCAAGGAGCCTGAAAACAAATTTTATTATCAAATTTGTCAAGATGAAGTGTTTAAATACTACCTACATAAAATGCATTCAGAAGTGAAGCAACCTTATTTTCTTCCTCCCCCTCCTCTAACTCATGTTTTATTTCAAGCAGAAAGATCATGTTATCCGCAGGTAGAAATAGAGTAGCAGATCTCTCTCTATTTATTTCAAATGCAAGTTATGATAGTTTTCAGAGAACTACATGTCTGTAAGAAAATTTTGAACATTAGTAATGATTATAGGTATCACTTATATATACCATTCTACATTTTTATATTAACCAGATTTAATATAACTTGACAATCTTCCCAGTTAAATACTGGCATATCCTTTTTAAATTTGATGAAACTGAGGCTTAGCGATATTGTGTAATGCACTGAAACAACATACCCAGTGCAGGATTCAAATACAGGGATCTTTGCCTCTAAAGCCATACTTTTTCTACTTTTGCATTTTAAGCACATCTTCTCAGTAAGTAAAAGGCAGGGTTGTATTTTCTGTACCGAAAGTACGCATTTTATCCAGAAGTCAGGTGTTGTTATTTTTATTCTATCAGTATGTTGAAATTGGTGTTGAAAAGTGATACCGGAAATCTTCCCCTCTTCAAAAAAGTCCTTGTGTTTTAATATTCAGGATCAAATTTTAGCATTTTCTTTTATTATGCTTGAATGTCAATGGGCTGTGTAATCCAGATTGAGGAAAATGAGGATAGGAAAGTATTATAGACAAGAACTTCAAATTTTTGAAAGAATGAGAAAATGTGTCGCTTAAGAGACTACTCTTTTAGTTAGAACAGGTGGTGTGTGAAACTTAGTCAAATGATGAATCCTTTTTTATCTGTCTGTATTAAAATAACTAACTTAAGTGAGATTAATATGATCAATTTTGTTTGACTTGCTTTAAAGTAGAAATACTTTAAAGTAGAAATAATCTCACCTTTCGTAACAGATATTACTATCATGTTTCTCTATAATTATCTTGAGTTGTACAGAAGTCTTGCTTGAAGAAGAGGGATAGTAAAAGGAAAAGGGAAACAGGGATGATGAAAAATAAAAAGCAGCAGCTACAACTGTCTTAGCTAATAGAATTGTATTTTTCCGTGTTTTAGGTCTGGGGAGCATGTAGGAGATACTGACTCTTGGACCATATTTAAGTTTTCCTTATTTTTAAGAATTGATACTATTTGTCAGAGAAGGAAGAAATCTGGGCTTGAAAAGTTTGAGAGTGCAAGTTGACAAGTTGTGAGTCACCTGAAGTCCGAACTCCAAACACTCCCTTGGCCTGTTGCTGCTAATCTCTTTGCTTTCTTGTACAAATAAAAAATAAGAAAAGGATATGAAAGCCTGCCTCAATTTGGCCTGAATATCTAAGAATAAGTGATGGATCTCTGATTATTCTATTTTGTGTTAAGTATGAAGAAAAATCTATACAGTAGAACCTCAGTAAGTTGACCACCCAAGAGGTTGTGACAAACTGGGAAACATATGGAGTGGTCAACATAAGGAACTAGATCCACTGTGCTGATATTACCTGTGGTGTATGTCTGGTCTATGAAAATTAGGTCAGTTTAAGGAAATTATGGCTATAGGGAGATGGTCAACTATGGAGGTTCAACTATATTCTCTACAGCAAATAGAATAAAAAAAAAAAAAAGAGAGAGAGAAGCTATATTTCCAGTGTTAGTTTATATACGTATTGAACGTAGCATTTGCCATTCTCATTCTTACAAGAAGAAACAGTTCAGTTGAACACTTATAACCAGTGACTTTTCTTGGACCCACCATAGAACAGATATGTGCTTATTTCTGGGCAAACCACTACTCCTACTCCCAAATCTAGAGAGAAAGGCAAATTCGGAGAGTGACAGGAGAGAACTGCTTACCCTGGAGCAGAAGCCTCTGGAGCTATTCTGGTAGGAACATTTAAGAGGCAGTTTTGAAGAACTTCTAGATCCTAACAGTGGAGTACCCTGAGCATGAGAAATTGTCAGGGTTCCTGTCTTATGGAGTGTTACTTTAAGGGACCCCAAATTGTTACCATGGTGAGGAATTGAAAAGATTTCCTCTTACCTCTGGCAAAGGGAGATTTAAATTAAACTTTGTAAAATATACCAAAACATTCTCCATAACAAAGGTCTACTCTCAGGGAAGAGACTTTACCAGACCTTTATTTAACCTTAACAAAGACATCCTTCCTATGCTAATAACTTCTAGGATACTTATTTTACCTAAATGACACAATGTGGGGAGGGGGGTATATTTTTGGGAAAATAATTGTGAAGGTCACAGGCCAGAGATACAGGCCCATTAAAATAAAGAGATTTAATCATAAGATTATAAAATGCCTAACCCACACCTAATCATTAGGCCAGGGCTTTAGTGGATTATAGCTGACATGCATTCTCTTTCTGAAGAAGACTGCTTGGGGAATGTCAAAGACAAGAAGAGAAACACCAATAAAGACACTAGAGTAATTTAAGGACTATGGCATCTAAAAATAAATCAATCATTAAACACAGTTTGACTTTTAGTTAGATAAATGTAAATTCTCACACTGAAAGTTTATATGCCTCAGTTCTATGAACTTAAGCAGCAAGTCTGACTTTGATCCAAAAAATTGTAATATATATAAAAAGGCAAAGAACAAAAAAAGATTATAGAGTAGACTTTTAAACCAAATAAATCAGAACTGGTAAGAGAAATGATATAACTGTTAAAATTGTCAGACAGGGGATTTAAAAGAGTGATTTATGTGTTAAGAACTCTAATACTAAACGTAGTCACTATGCAATAACAGATAGTTAATGTAAGCAGAGAGACACAAACTCCGAGAGGGGTGTGCAGATACTCTGAAGATGCAGGATGCACTCCCGCTCAACATTTGGTTCAGATGTGGAAAACTAATGATTCTACACACACTCCAAAAAGTGTGCAAAGATTTACTGCTTACATAATTCATGTCTTTGAGTAGGCCTCCCAAGTAAATCCATAGTGGCTTGAGAGAATGAAAAAAAAACAACAAAAAACAAGAAAACAAACAAGAAAAAAAGACTGCTGGTTATGCTTAGGAGGTGGGATTGGGGTGAAAGTTCCCAAAGTGAGAGTTCTTGTATAAGGACAAAGGTATGGTTTGGATCCCCTGCAAAGACCAAAGAGGAGAGGACCCAAGCTTTCTTATCAGCTTGTTTAGATGTGGGACAGATGGCGCTGAGACAGAAGGGAGGCTTGAGAAGCTATCAGAAGTCAAACATAGAAAAATTGGAGTCAAAATTCTTATTATGTGAATTCAAAAAGTCAAAAAGAGATGTTAAAAATCCAAAAATCTGTAAGACTTTGTTGACACAATCAGTAGACTGGACATAACCAAGAAAAAAATCAGTGAGCTTGAAGATATATAAATGGAAACTTCCCAAACTGAAATGCAAAGAGAAGAATAAAACTGAACATTCAAGAAGTAAGGGATAATTTCAAAAGATACATGTAAATCTAATTGGAATAGCAGGAAAAGAAGAGAGGTAGAAGTAGAAGAATTAGTGGAAGTAATAATGGCCAAGAACACTTAAAATTTATGACATACATCAAACCACAGATCCCAGAAACTCAGGTAACACCAAACACAATAAATGTCAAAAACTTTACATCTCGTGATACGATTTATATTTTAGCTTCAGAGAACTAAAATTATAAAAAATTCTTAAAAGAAGCCAGAGATAGAAAATAACCACTTATAGGAAAAATGAATTATTATAATAAGAATACTAGCAGGTCTCTATTCAGAAACATTTGAGTAAGAAGAAAAGCAAGAAAAATATCTAAAATTATGAAAAAAATCACCCCACTAGCCTAGAAACTCTATATCCAGCAAAATTAATAATCAAAAGTAAAGAAATGGACATTCAGACAAAAACAAAAACTGAGAGAGTATACCACCAACAGACTTGTCCTACAAGAAATGTTAAAAGAGGTTTTTCAGAGAACAGGATAATTATATACATCAGAAATTCAATATCTCCTTAAAAAAAAAAAAAGGATATCTGGAGAGAAATCTGAAAGATGACCAAGAGACATATGTTACCAGAGCATACCCCAAACAAGAAACAGTTTCAGGTGAAGAAGCATAGCCCAGGGGTGGCACCTGTGGCTTAAAGGAGTAGGGTGCCGGCCCCATATACCGGAGGTGGTGGGTTTAAACCCAGCCCCAGCCAAAAAAAAAAAAAAAGAAAGAAAAAGAAAAAGCATAGCCCAGGTGATACACTGAGAGAAAGGTTTCTGAAGCTACCCTTGCTGGAGATCCCAGGGGAAGAAGCTGCAAAGCAGAACAAGAAAAAGGAAAATTTTGGCAGAGACTGACCCCTGAGAGAGATGGAATCTGGTGGAAAGGGTAGGCAGGGTTTTTCTCCCTTCACATCTATGGAGGTCGGCAAGCTCTTGATCTCTTGGAGAGTGCTTTTAAACTGACACATCTGGGTGCTGGAGCCCCTGGTAAACTAAACTGAGAGCTTTTTGGAAGCAGAATACAGAGGATGAATGATACAAAACCTGGTTCTTTGAAAAGAAATAAAATCAATAGAACACTACCCTAGTTAGTCAAGGAAAGTAGAAAAATAATTCAAATAACCTCAATCAGAAATTCAAGAAGAGACACTATACTTGTTCTAATTTTTAATATTATATGCAGGACAATACTTGCTATATATCCCATGGCCAGTTTTCCCTGTTATTAACAATTTAACATTATTATGGTACATTGGTTATAATTAACTAATATTTGTCCATAAGTATTAGCTAAAGTTCATATTTTATTCAGATAGCCTTAGTTTTAGCCTAATGTTCTGTTTCTGTTCTGGGATTTTATCCAGGATACCAACTTTCACATTCTTTAGGCTCCTCCCGACTATGATGGTTTCTCAGACTTTCCTTGTTTTGATAACTTTGGCAGTTTGGGGGATTACTCCTCAGGTACTTTGCAGGATGACCCTCTGTTGTAATTTTTGATAGTTTTCTCATCATTAGGATTGTGGGTTTGTGGGGAAAATGTCAGAGAAATAAAGAGCCATCATCACTGCAGCATATCCAAGACACATACGATCAGGATAACTTATGACGATTGAGGTTGACCTTGATGGCCTACCTGAAAGTAACAACTTTCAGGTTTCTTCATTGTAAGCTCACTCTCTTTCTCTCACCTTTCCATATACTCTGAAATGAAGCCCTTATGTACAGTCGTCAGTTGAGGGGGGAGAAGTTATGTTCCATCTCAAGGCAAAATAACCGCAAACATTATGAGAATCCTTCTGTCTTCTCTATCTATCGATCAATCATCTATCTATTAATCATCTATCAATCAATCATCTATCTATCTATCTATCTATCTATCTATCTATCTATCTATCTATCTGTCAATCATCAGTATGGTTCCATTCTAGCAGAGAGAAACACACAAACATTTAGGCCCACCCCTAAGGAATAGCCTTCCTGGCATGGAAGAGGCTGGAAAGCAAGTATTGTCCTGCATATACTATTAGAAATTAGAACAAGTTAGATGTTCCAGTTTTACTCTGTTACAGTGTATGAATAAATACTGCCATGTATCAAGTAAACAACTAAATTTTATATAATATTAAAATATTGGAAATTATATTATCACTTTCTGAATTAAAATTTTATTACCACCCATTTTCATGTTTATATGTGAGGAAAGATTGCTCTTCATTTTAAAATAGTATATTTTTTACTTTGCTCATATTAAAATATAATTCTATTTGAAATAGTAAAAATAGAAGGTACATTTCTTGGGTTTTCTGGCAGTGAAGGAAGTTGTAAACAAGGCCAGCTTTGTGGTTTGTATGACCTTTGCAGTTACGCAATGCCCTAAGCTTCAAAGGCCTCAAACTTGGTTTAATGCTCTGCAATCACTGTCTTAGCTGATCCTGGTTAAAAATGACTGCAAATATTATGACAATTCTTGAAATTATACATATCTAAGGGCCAAAAATTGCAAAGAAAAAAAAAAGTCCTGTTTTCACTTTATTGAATTTCATGATTTGTGCCCCCAAAAGTTGAAGCAGTTTTTAATCAAGTGGTTGCTTGTTCTGTCTCTAAACTTGTAAGTTCAAATGATTTTTACAGATTAGAATATGTATAGAATATGCTGTAGCAATGTGAACTTGCCTTAACTCCCTCATCCCTAGCTGGACGAGCAATACCAGGTACCACTGCTTTTCAAGGACAATAGTCCTGTTGTTTCATAGTCAGATTTTCACAAGTTGGCAATGTAACAACTGATTTTCCTATATTCCACAGAAACATTATTTCAGAGATTTACGTCATTAGAATAGCATATGCCATATGAATTCTCCATTCCAAAAGGTTAGTTTGGCTTCATTTATAATGAAGTATAAAACACCATACCCAAAATCACTGAAAGTCATCAGATACGTATTCTGATGTAAAGATGAAACTAATCAGCCCAGAAAGATATATTATTAGCTCTGTAGCCATTTGCACCTCTCTGGGTCCCTTCTACCAGCACCCCTGCTACTCAGGTCTTTGTCACTCTCTTCCTAAATGTAACAGCCTTGGTAGGAGCTCACGCCACTGCTGCAGACAGTGGGGCATTAATTAAAAACAAATATTGCAACAAATGAATATTAGCTGAATAGACCCACAGAATTTATAAATCTAACACATCCAACCTGGAACTGTGGCGAGTTAATGCCTATGTGGCAGACTTCGATCATTGAGACATAGAAAATAAGAAGTGTCTAACAGTTGGGTATCTAATAGATGGCATATCTAGAAAGGAAACAGAATGTTTCATCTTCATATGTCTTATAAGTCAAACTACAGGGGCTTGTTAGGGAAAGTGTGCAACCCTCAGATCTGGGATGGTTATATTAAGATAAAAGAACCTGTGTACCAAATTGCTGAGTTTCCTCTGACTTGTTCTTGGTAGATAGTCACCATCAGAGTAAGTTGAAATAATCAGCATTTTTTTCTGTGGCATAATTTGTTCTATGAATTTAAATCAATGGCAAATTCAAGAGGTAAAGTTAAAAATATGAGGACATTTTTTGGAAATATTTGGAGGAGTGCTTTTAGCTGACACAAACTAATCCTCACATCCACTCTGCCCTAGTGATTATTTGATAATTGAGTAACGAAGTTTCCAGGCATTAGGCAATATCAGCATGAATCTGTTTCTAAGACAAGATTGTTAAAGAATCACTGTTAAAGCATCTTTAGTTATTTTTTCAAGGTGTTTGTACTACATAAAGAAGTTTCAGACAATATGTTTTGAGCTGTTTCTTCAACTACTCACCTATTTTTTCCCCCAGAGTTTGTTTCCAGAAGTAAGTTATAGAGTAAGTGACAATGTCAAAACATAGTAAAAATCTTTACAAGATGTTTCATAGTAGATTCTTTATTTTCATGAGCCCTGCCATGTAATTCCCTTGAGCTAGGTGGTTTACAAATTTTAGATACTTCTCTTAACTTTTTAAAGTTACTTAGTCAAACAATGTCCTTCTCTGCCTGGCATGGGCAAATTCATTTTTTCCTGGCCATGCAGTTGAGAAAGCTTCTAACATTTTATCCTAATTTAAAACCTAAGCAGTATACACTGTGACTATTGCTCAACTTGACAACTTCCTATATACAGGGTAGATAACACGCATACTGAGAAATGTAGGCAAAGGAATGATTTTAACAATTGGCTCCTCATCCATTCCTCAAGCTTCACACTATGCTCTGCTTATGAGCAATGCTATACAAATGGCAATGTGTTGGGAAATCTATTCACTATGTACTATGGAAGAATTGACGATTACCTGATTATGTTTACAAAGCACATTTTCAACCACAGCTGGGTCAACAAAGCCAAATGATACTGTTCTGAATACCTGAGGCTGTTCTCAATTTCTTCCCCAGCAAGAGAACTCGAATATGGCACCATCCCTGCCAATGACAGTTATTTGTCCACTTTTGTGCAATAACTCTTTAAGACAAAAGACTGTCTTAGCCCATTTGTAGCTCCATAAAAAAAAATTTCTTCTGATAAAATGAAATTCCCTTTAATAAATGTCTAAATCCCAGTAAATTTTCAGATGGCAGAATACTACCTCTACCTTCACATGAAACATTAGGCAGTGTCCATTGTTGCCTAAGTCTTGGCAAAACTCAGTTTGTTCCTCTATTTACTTAAGTGGCCCTGGGTGGTGGTATCAGGCTGACCCAGGCTTCTGCTTCTTGTTCACTGTTCACTGCCATTACGGCCTAGTCACTGAACTGATATGGAGGACGACTTCACTGTTTAAATCCACACCCACAGGATAAGACAAAATCAAACATAATGTGTTCTTTTTTCCCAGGATGTCAGTCAACTTGGTTGAAAAAATATTTAATTCACTAAAATAAACTCAGAAGCTAAAAATTATTTCTTGATCAAGGGAAGTAAATGGGTACCAAATCTAATACCTGTGTTTTCTCAGTTAGGGAGTATATATTCACCAAATTTAAATCTCCAAAACATTTGTAGGTCTAACAACTATCCTTAGTGCTTAGCCAGGAAATGATGGGGAAGATGATTGATAAAAAATAGAACCTACAGTACTGACTATTGAGAGAGCTTGAACTAAAGGCATGAAATGATAAAATCCTACTGTGCTCTGAGAAGGCTGATAAAAAATTCGCAGACCTGAAACTTTATAGACACTGCATATTTTAGCACCACTGTCCTTTGAATACTTCAGAGGAAACCTCTTCTCTGAACTCAATACCTTTGAAATAATTCCTTTAACTGAGACCAGTTAAACCTACCAGGATCTTTAATGCCCAGAATAGCTACTGAAATGTCTGGCACTGGTAGGGAACTGGGGCACCAAATAGCTTGTATATTCCTTAAGCAAAGGGAAAGAAATAATACTTTAAATTTAGATGGAAATTATTTTAACCAATATTAGATTTTGACTGATAAAAAAAGTAAGGTCTTATTGTTTTCATCAGTAACATCAGTAACATCTTCTTTTGACGACAGCCTGTATCATTTTCTTAGACTTTATAGTTTGATGTTCTTACTCTTTGTATTTTAGTTAGAAACATAGAGAGTTAATAATACAGCAACATGATATCTGGATCTTGAGCATCTCCCTCATTCCTGAAAAATGAATAGGAGAATCCATTGTCAGCTGAAAATATATATTATTTTAAAGTTTTTTAAAAAGATGCAGCGATATCTAAAGGTGATTGACATACAGGTCTGTGAAAAAAAGAAGTTCATATTAACTTTTAATAATGCCATCCATGCCAAAATAATAGTTGTAACATTATTACTTCTAGTAACTAATGTAACTGTTGGATCATATGCTATATAGATATAAACTACTATTTCTACTTAACAGATGAAGAGGAAAAAAAACAAGTCTTTGGCTCCAGGCTATGCTAGTAGTTAAGTAGAGAAGACAGAATTTGAACCTGCACATGTAACTATGCAAATAAATTGTAAATTGTACATTGTAAATTAAGCTCACTGACTTGTTCTTTGTCAGGGGAATGCAACACAAGTCAGCCATTTCTGGCAGATGCTCGTATACACGAGCCCCTAATTCTACCCCCAATGCCTCCGTTGTGTATTTTGCTGTGAAATTGTTCTTTGCGATCTCAGTCCTTTTGTCCCATTGCAGTGCATGGCCTTCCATAAGTGCTCTTGTGCCAGTGATCTCCATCTGCTGCCTATTACCTGTGAAAAGTCTGATCAGACTATTTTATCTCGTATCCCCTCTGTTACAGTCCCTCATGTATTTCCTATGGTGCTGAAACATTTGACCTGTTAGATGTTTTGTCCTTAAACTTTCTACATTTCTGATGCCACCTCTTTTCTACACATGCCTTTGTGGATCCCTTCCAATTTCTACTCTACTCCAATTTTTACATCTACAATGTAAAGATTGTATCTTTACATATCAGTTTCCATTTGGTACCAGTCCTGGGTAACAAACATATAGTATATCCAAAGATGTATTTCCTAGTTTGCTCTGGGGTGGTACGACCTTGGTGTGAGCTTCTGAGCTTTTCTTTCTCTGGTATTTTCTAAAAATTTACAATGTCTACATAAACTTACCTACCAGCTATCTTAAAAGCCAATTATGTTGAATTTATTCCCACACTACCATCAGGTGAAAGAGGCAAGCTGATTTATTCTTATCAGCTTTTATATCACCAGGTGCTTTGGAGAGATAGGAAACAGTAAAGAAGGTGAGACGCTAAATTCAACACACACTCAAAACCTATGGATTTTATCAAGAGACGTGAGGCTCTCAAGATATATTATGATGTGGAGACTCTTTCAGAAGTATTTCTTGGTAAACAACTCCTTTGTTTTTGCTGTTTTTAGCATAAAATGTTATTCTAAGCACCCTTTTCTCCTTATACTTCTTTTCCAGTCCTTGAGCTATACTATGAAACAAAAGAGGTTACAAAAAATTTAAATTTAAATATAAAAAAGAAAACTTAGCATATATTAGTTGTGTAACTTCTGAGAAACATCTTAGTTTGTTCCTTAGATATGCTGCCTAATTTGGTTTAATATCTACAACAACTGTGTCTGGTAAGTTTAATTTTGTTCAATTTTGGAAATAACTAAGCTAAAGGGAGAAGCGTTTCAGTGACTTGCTCCGTGACCCACAAGGGTAACAAACAGCAGAACCAAATTTGAATCCAAGCATGAATGACCTGAAAGCCTAAGCTCTTTCACTAAACCACCTTGGTTTGAATAGGTGAGTGAATCTTTATAAATTTACTCTAACTTGTTTATAAATTAAACTACCCTTGGACACTCCTGTTACAATTTAAATTTTAAAATTTATAACCTGAACTTTAAATAGGAGTTATACAACATGTATCTTCATTTTAATATAAAGACTATTTTTAAAATAATATAATCAATAATATGTTAGGATATACATTAAAATAACAAAAAGTGGAACTGGAGTGCACCCAACATAAAGAAATGGTAAATGCCCTTTTGTTGTTGTTGTTGTTGGGGAATCATTGAGGGTACAAAGAGCCAGGTTACACTGTCTGCATTTGCTGAGTAAAGTTCCTCTAATAATAGTGTCCCATCCTCAAGTGGTGGGACACTCCTTCCCTCTCTCTACTCCCCCATTTCCACCCCCCACCATGTAATAGCATCAATTGTTCTCATATCAGAATTGAGTACACTAAATTCTTGCTTCTCCATTCTTGTGAGGCTTTACTAAGAAGAATCTATTTAAACTCCATCCAAATTACTACAAAGATGTAAAGTTACCATCTTTTTTCATGACTGAATAGTATTTCATGGTATACATACATCAACGCTTATTAATCCATTCCTGGATTGGTGGACATTTAGGCTGTTTCCACAATTTGACAATTGTAAATTGAGCTATAATAAATAGTCTAGTGAAAATGTCCTTATGGTAAAATGTTTTTTTTTTTTCTTCTGGGTAGATACCTAGTAATGGGATTGCAGGATCAAATGGGAGGTCTAGTTTGAGTTCTTTGAGGATTCTCTATACTTCCTTCCAAAAGGGTTGTATTAGTTTGCAGTCCCACCAGCAGTGTAAAAGTGTTCCCTTCTCTCCACAATGATGCCAGCATCTGCGGCTTTGAATCTTTGTGATGTGGACCATTCTCACTGGGGTTAGGTGACATCTCAGGGTGGTTTCGATTTGTATTTCTCTGATAATTAGGGATGAGTGTTTTTTTTCATATGTTTGTTAGCCATTCATCTGTCTTCTTTAGAGAAGGTTCTGTTCATCTCTCTTGCCCATTAATAAAAGGGATTGTTGGCTCTTTTATGTTGCTTGAGTTCTCTGTAAATGCCCAATTAACCTGATTTGATTAATTCGTACTGTATGCCTGTATCAAAACATTTTTACATGTATCATATGAAGACACACAACTGTTATGTACCCATAATAATTAAAAATGTAAAAAGTTTTTAAAAACCCACAAAACTAGATGTTTTAACTTGTCACTTTGCTTATAGGTTTTACATTATTAGACTGATTCTAAGGATTTTAGAAAATGGGCTCATATAGCATTCCTATCTGTCTATCCGTCATCTGTCAATCATTTTCTATATTATAGTCAACAGCAATATGAATAATTCTGGTCCTGGCTATCCTTCAGATCTTATTTTTTTCTAAATGTCTCTAGACTCAACCCAGCCACATTAACTTTCTTGCTGTTCTTTGCATATTTCAGGCCAGTCGCCACCTCAGTGTCTTTGCATTTGCTATGTGGTCTCCAGATATTCATGTGTTACTTTCTCTCCCGTTAGGTCTCGTTTCATGTTAAAGGCCTTCTTCTTTGTGAGGTCTGCCCTTGCCATACCTTTTGAGGTAGTATTCCCTTATTCCTTGCTTTAAAAAAATAGTCTGATACTATATTTTATCATTGATCATTTTGTTAAATTATCTGTGTCCCTCCTATAATGCCGGTCCCATGAAGTCGGGAAGTTTTTGTTACTGTTTATACGAATCAGCATTGTTAACTGCAAAATAACTGAACCCATACTTATCATAAAATGTAATCAATTTATTAAAAGGTTGCTCATGATTCTCCCAAGGGTAAAATCATCTCTTCATGGAGGCTAAGCAAGGCTGAAGCCTCATGATGAAGATACTGCAAGAAACCCCCACCCCTCCCACTGCTGCCACCAGAATCAGATCCCACATTTCATATGTTGTCACCTGCTGCCCCTTTAGGCCCAGCTTCTCAGCTCTGGGCAATAACTCAACAGCTAAGCCATTTAGAAGAAAAGTATACCTTTTGGTGCTTGCTTCCTCTAGTTTTCTTCTGGACAAAAGTCTTGGGTCAGCACACCTACTAGGTCTCAGACTTCAGCTCTAGATCAAAACCAGCTATAAAGCACATTTCAGACTTCTAACTTGAGAATGATTCTTGACACAGGAAATATGCTAAAGAAAAAGCTCTTCTGAACATGCCACATAGTTGAAAAATAAAGGCAAATGTCCATATCGTCACTATATTCCCAGCACCTAAAAAAGCACCAGACACATTTTAAGCATTCTAAAATAGTTGCTAAGTAAATGAATGACTGGATCACTTTCATGTTTAAGGTATGTAATGTCTGCTCCTCTTCTTGTTTTCACAATATTTTGAGAGCTGAATTCACACAAATTTGTGGATACATTCAGCAGCAATATTTTCTAGTATTTTGTAGATCCAAAAAGTGTTGGTGAACACTTTTTCTTAGGTGCTGTTTTTTGACACAGGAAAATAAGTCCCAATGCTGGGAATCACTTGAAGTCCAAGAGGGTCCTTGGCATCTTGCAAGAAAGAATTCAGGAGCAAACTGGCAGTATATAGTGAAAATGAATTTTATTTAGGAAGTACAGAAAATCTACTCCACAGACAGAGTACAGGTTAGTTCTCCCTGCAGAGGAGAGCAGCCCTTATGGTTCCATTAGTCCCTTTACTTAAGCCATGGCTTAATTGTAGGCTAAACAAGGGGAGAAATAGTCATATTGTTTCTTGGAAAGGGGCAGTATTTTCCTAGAATTAGGCTCATACTCCTACTGAATAAATATGGTTAGTCCAGAACTATGATGGTGTCAGTCACATGATGGAAATAGGAGGTTTCCTTAGAAAGATCTTATGGTAATGAGGGTATAGAGAAGCTGTAAGGTAAAGATGTGGTCAATTCCTCTCCCATCTTGGTTCTAATGAGTTGAGAACTGTTCTGTTGCCACATGCATCTGTTCTATTAACACATCCTATTTTGATTAGGGTAGTCTGATACCCTACTATTTTGGGAATGAAACATATAATACCATTATATTCAGTACAATGATATAAGGTAAAGACTATAAATAGCCTTAGATCTGTTCACATCAGGTTTTGTTTCCAAATAAGTCATAAAACTGTTTTGGTTCTCAGAAGTTTTGGATTTAGGAATTGTGGGTAAGAGATTGCAGACCTGTAAATTTATCAAATGTCAATGAATGAAGGTATTATCTTGCTTATGGTTGCTCATTGTTTTGTAACCAGTTTTCCTTATTCAATGTTCAATTGTTTTTTGGTGCTCTGATTTTGACATGTACATTAAACATGTTCACTTTTTCCTTTTTTGCCTTTTGATTAAGAATGTTCAATCTAAAAAAAATGAATTTGAATTTATTTACTATACTTGCTTTTCTCTTCATAAGTTCAAATTTCACATTATACTAAACCTTCTTCCCATGTTCCAAATTTTCCAGATTGACTATTTCTGCTTTACTTCATTCATTCCTATGTGCTTCACTCCTTATGTGTCTCCGTGACATTAACACTCTTTTCAAAGCTACTCTGATTTGCTTACAACTGTATTCTGTTCTTTTAAGATACTTGAATTTGTGATTTTCTAATACTGACTAAAGTCCCCAGCTGAGACAGTTTTATAGGATTATTTTAAAAAACTAACATTTTTAAATAAAGTAAGGTTAATGTGGAGGGATGAGCAATAAACTATTCTTGAACATGGGAAAAGAAATAGCTGAAGATGTCAACAAATGGAAAAAACATACCATGCTCATGGCTGGGAAGAATCAACAGTATTAAAATGTCCATATTACCCACAGCAATATACAATTTTAATGCAATCCCTCAGGGAAGCCGAGGCAGGTGGATTGCCTGAGCTCATGAATTTGAGATCATCCTGAGCCAGGATGAGACCCCTGTCTCTAAAAATAGCCAGATGTTTTGGCAGGCGCCTGTAGTCCCAGCCACTTAGGAGGCTGAGGCAAGAGAATGGCTTGAGCCCAAGAGTTGGAGTTAGCTGTGAACTATGATGCCAGGCACTTTACCCAGGGCAACAAAGTGAGACTCAGTTTCAAAAAAAAAAGAAGAAGCTTTTAAGCAGGATTTAAAGAGTTTATATATATTGATTTATAAATACAAAGTTTGTATATTGCATGGAAAATATTCATAGAATATTACTGATAAATAGATGAATTATTAGACAAAGTAGAATAAGCTAATCATATTCATTTAAAACAGTGGTTGTCAACCTGTGAGTTGACTCCTTTGTAAAAATGACAATACATCCTGCATGTCAGATATTTACGTTATGATCCATAACAGTAGCAAAATTATAGTTATGAAGTAGCAATGAAAATAATTTTATGTTGGAGGTCACCACAACATGAGGAACTGTATTAAAGAGTCTCAGCATTAGGAGGCTTTAGGAAGGTTGAGAACCACTGATTTAAAAGGTTTTAAAAGTGGGTAGTGTGGCAGCCCCATATGCTGAGGGTGGTGGGTTCAAACCTGGCCCTGGCCAAACTGCATCAAAAAATAGCCAGGCGTTGTGGCAGGTACATGTGGTCCCAGCTATTCAGGAGGCTGAGGCAGGAGAATCACCTAAGCCCAGCAGCTGGAGGTTGCTGTGAGCTGTGTGATGCCACTGCACTATACTGAGAACGATAGAGTAAGACTCTGTCTCTACCAAAAAAAAAAAAAGGTTTTAAAACAATGACCTTCTTCCTGGCTTTAATATATGAAATGAATTTCAGCTGAATATTCCAGTTTATAGAAGAAATTTGAATATCTTTTAATTTAAATTTTCTTTATTTCTTGCATTGATGTTAAAGAACAAATTATTATTATCTTTACAAATTATTTATGATTGTAAAATTCTCAGTCATGATTAGCTAAAGTATAATCATAAGTATCTTGAAAGAATTTACAATCTTATGATGTTTCTATAATATTAAAATTTTACTTTTGCCACTAGATAAAATGTCTTAAGATATATTAAAATTCTTAAGAACTTTATGTTTAACTAAAATTTCTAGATTCATAGTTAACTAAAGATCCTAAACAAATGTTAAACTGACTTAACTGAAATATTTTAGGATACTTGGACAAAATCTTTTTTTTTTTTTTTGAGACTCACTATGTCACCGTTGGTAGAGTGCTATGGTGTCACAGCTCACAGCAACCTCAAACTCTTGGGCTTAAGTGATTCTCTTGACTCAGCCTCCGCAGTAGCTGAGACTACAGGTGCTCACCACAACACCCAGCTATTTTTTTTGTACAGTAGTCATTGTTGTTTCACAGGCCCGGGCAGGGTTTGAACCTGCCAGCCCTGGTGTAGGTGGCTGGCGCCCTAACCACTGAGCCAGCTTACAGGTACCAAGCCACTTGGACAAAATCTAAAGAAAAAATGAGAGAGAAAACATTGGTTTTTAAACAGTTGTATTTTACTATTATTATTATAAGTTTTAGAATAAATACAGATTTACTGGATATGAAAGTGCCTTTGGGGGGCTCCCATAGGGCAGTGGTTAGGGCGCTGACCACATGCTGTTGGGTTCGAACCTGGCCCGGGCCTGCTAAATAAAAAAAGTGCCTTTGGATTTTGTTGTATACATAGTCTTCTTAAAATTTATTTTATTTTATTTTTTGTGTGTTCCAATAAAACTTTATTTATGGACATTGAAATTATTATTATTATTATTATTGTGTAAAGACAGTCTCCGTTTATCACCCTCGGTAGAGTGCTATGGTGTCACACAGCTCACAGCAACCTCCAACTCTTGGGCCTAGACGATTCTTTTGCCTCAGCCTCCCGAGTAGCTGGGACTATAGGCACCCGCCACAACACCTGGCTATCTTTTTATTGCAGTTTGGCCAGGGCCAGGTTTGAACCTGCCACCCTTGGTATATGGGGCCAGCGTCCTACCTGCTGAGCTACAGACGCTGCCCCTGAAATTGTAATTTTATACAATTTTGAAGTATCACAAAATATTCACTTTCTAATTTCCCCCCCACTGTTTACAAAATGCAAAAATCACTCTTAGCTCACATGCTACACTGAGCAGGTAGGGGGCGCTCAGTGTAGTCACAGCTACTTGAGAGGCTGAGGCAAGAGAATCACTTGAGCCTAAGAGTTTGAGGTTGCTGTGAGCTATGATGCCATAGTACTCTACCCAGGGCGACAAAATGAGACCCTGTCTCAAAAAAAAAAAAAAAAAAAAAGAAAGAAACCTCAATCTAAACTGGAACCCTGAAAACTCATAAATATCTTACCTTTGCCTTTCCTTCCCAGATATTGTTAGGATCTGCTAAGGTGGGGGTGGCACCTGTGGCTTAAGGATTATTAGGGTGCCAGCCCCATATATTGGGGGTGGCAGGTTCAAGCCTGGCCCCAGCCAAAAACTGCAAATATATAAATAAATAAATAAAACATCTGCTAAGGTGGTAGTCTCCCTCATTGTAGTAAGCAGAAAACTGGATTTTGCTTTCTCAACAGGTTATAGAAGGCCAGTGTGGGAAAAGCTTAGCGATCAAGAAGGTGCTATCAAATGAGGTCAGAGAGGTACAGAAGACCTTTGTAGTCATGGAGCCAATTTCATTCCAAATACTATGAAAGCCATAGAGGTTTTTAAGTGGAAAAATGGTATATCTTGTTTATATGTTGTAGGAATATATCACAGGGTACGTGAATGGAAATGGGGAAACCAATTATGTAATTGCATATGTTAGAGCTTAAGAGGTTTGAACTAGATTGATGCAGGAGGCAAAGAGAAATGGACAAATTCAGGATGTATTTTGGAGAGTGATGGCTATTAAAGGTGGGGATAGTAAGGAAAGGAAGGGGAAGAATGAAGAAGGACTCCTGAGGTTTAGCCTTGAGCAAGTATGTGAATGGTAGTGAATCTTACTGAGTAGAAGAAAACTAATGGGAAGAAATAGGCTTAGAAGGCTTGGCACCTGTGGCTCAAGCGGCTAAGGCGCCAGCCACATACACATGAGCTGGTGGGTTCAAATCCAGCCCTGGCCCACCAAACAACAATGATGACTGCAACCAAAAAATAGCCGGGCATTGTGGCAGGCGCCTATAGTCCCAGCTACTTGGGAGGCTGAGACAGGAGAATCGCTTAAGCCCAGGAGTTGGAGGTTGCTGTGAGCTGTGATGCTACAGCACTCTACCCAGGGCGACAGTTTGAGGCTCTGTCTCAAAAAAAAAAAAAAAAAAAAAAAAGGCTTAGAAGAGTAAAGCAAGAGTTCTTTTTTTTTTTTTTAAACAGAGTCTCACTGTGTCACTCTCAGTAGAGTGCTGTAGCATCATAGCTCACACCAACCTCCAACTCTTAGGCTTAAGCAATTCTCTTGCCTCAGCCTCCCAAGTAGCCGGACTACGGGCACCCGCCACATTGCCCAGCTATTTTTTGTTTCAGTTGTTATTGCTGTTTTAGCTGGGTTCAAACCCTTTAGCCTCGGTATATGTGGCTGGTGCCGTAATCACTGTGCTACAGGTGCCGAGCCAAGAGCTCTCTGTTTGACCTGGTAAGTTTGGCTTCCAAATGGAAATGTTCAGTATGCCCTAGAGTTATACATCTAGAGGTTAGGATTAGAGATACACATTTTTATGAATTATCAACATATGGATGGTATTTTATTAATAAATTGGGAACACAGAAGTCACCTGAGAAGAAAATATAGATAAAGAAAAGAATGCCTAGTACCAGGCACGGTGGCTCATGCCTGTAATCCCAGCACTGTGGGAGGCTGAAATGGGTTGATAGCTTGACCTCATGAGTTCAATACCAGGCCGAGCAAGAGCAAGACCCTGTCTCTAAAAAATAGCTGGGTATTGTGGTACACACCTGTAGTCCCAGCTACTTGGGAGGCAAAGGCAAGTGAATTGCTTGAGCCCACTGTGAACTATGACACCATAGCACTCCACCCAGGGGGACAAAGTGAAACTCTGTCTCAAAAAATAAAAAGAAAAGAAAGCCTAGTATCTGTTCTTGGCACCCACCAATATTAAGGTTAGCTAGTGCTGAAAGAAAGGCTATTAAAACAAGAATGCTTCAAACTCCTCAGCTGAATCTACCTTGGAATCTGTGAAGGGACATGTATACAGGCAGTAAGGATCTAAAGTTAGTTACTAATTAAAGTCGGGCGTGGTGGCTCATGGTCTGTAATTCCAGTATTTTGTGGGGCCAAGATAGGAAGATTGCTTGATGCCAGGATTTGCGACAAGCCTGGGCAATAAATCTAGACCTTGTCGTACAAAAAATTTAAAAATTAGCAGGGTGTGGTAGCTCATGCCTGTAATCCTAGCACTCAGCAAGGCTGAGGCAGGTGGATTGCTTGGGCTCAGGAGTTCAAGAACAGCCTGAGCAAGAGCAAGACATCGTCTCTACTAAAAATAGAAAAACTAGCAGGGCATTGTGGTAGGTGGGCTGGGCAAGAGGATCTCTTGAGCCCAAGAGATTGAGGTTGCTGTGAGCCATGGTGCCACCACGGCAGGCTACCCAGGGTGACAGAGAGAGACTCTGTCTCAAAAAAAAAAAAAAAAAAAATAGCTGAGTGTGGGGATCATACCTGTAGTCCCAGCTATCCTGGAGACTGAGGTTGGAAGATCTCCTGAGCCCAGGAGTTTGAGGCTGCACTTCATCCTGGGTGACTGACCAAGGCCCTGTCTCTTTAAAAAAAAAGTTACTAATTAAACCAATCCCTTCAGTTTCTTAGTTAACAAACACATGTTCAGCACATTGTAAACAGAGGTCTCCAAGAGGCATTACAATATAAGGTAACTTCAGTCTGAACACCCCTGAATGTACCATATTTATATATAACTCTCACGTAAATGAGGGCTTCAGATTGCTAGACTTGTTGTCATGAAACTATTTTAGAAAAGTCTGCCTGTCTGCTTTCTAGTCTTTTTTTAAACACCTACCTTAAACTATGAATTTTTTGTCTTTTTATGGAGTATTTAATTTTGAGATTGAATAAACTATTTCACCTATTTTGCTTTTATAAATATGGTTAGATGCCAATATAAATTCAGGTTTTTGATTAAAAATATGTACATGTATTAACTGTCTTAAGGAGATACTTCTATTTTCAGGTTAATATTTGAAAATACATAATTTTTTTAAAGTTTTAATACAGTTTTTTTTATTTAAAAATATTAAGGCGTACATAGATGTGTATAATGCTGAAGTCAGGGCTTTTAGTGTGCCTGTCACCAGAATAATGCACATTGTACCTGATAGCTGAGGTTTATCCCTCTCTTCCCTCCCACTCTCTCTGCGTCTGAGTTTCCAGTGTCCTTTTATCTTTGTCATTGCAGTGTTTTGAGGTCAAATTTATAGTCATCAAAAATATGGGTATATTTAGGTATTTAGGAAGAATTTAACCAAAAGACAAAGGGAAAAAACCCCCAAAACATCTAGTTTATGGTAGCTGTAAAACAGTGTGTGGCTTTCAGGGAAACAGACTGCTATGTTAATTGCATAATAGTAATTCTTTATTCATGAGGTCTTTTTATTTCCATGGAAACACTGAAGTCATTTTAATTTTTAATTACACTTAGCGTTTAGAGTTCCATAGATTTTAACTCTGAAATAGTAAGCATAGAAGCTAGAGCTTTATCCATTCCCACCTTAAAAAATATAAAGGAGGAAAACATGATTTACAATGATTATGAATTTCATTTAGTTACAACCTACATGTTGATTATTTCTAATTTCTTCTAAACCTATCTTGTAATTTTCTATCCAATTAACTCCTCTAATTTTGTCCTCTAATTTTTGTCCACAAAAAATAGAAAAAATTGGGCAACGCCTGTGGCTCAGTGAGTAGGGCGCCAGTCCCATATACCGAGGGTAGTGGGTTCAAACCCAGCCCTAGCCAAAACTGCAACAATAACAACAACAACAACAACAAATAGCCAGGCGCTGTGGTAGGCACCTGTAGTCCCAGCTATTCGGGAGGTTGAGGCAAGAGAATCGCCTAAACCCAGGAGTTGGAGGATGCTGTGAGCTGTGATGCCATAGCACTCTACTGAGGGTGATAAAGTGAGACTCTGTCTCTAAAAAAAAAAAAAAAAGAAAAAATTAGCTGAATGTGGCAGCACATATCTGTGGTTCCAGCTACCCAAGAGACTGAGATGGGAGGATCACTCAAACTCAGGAGTTTGAGGTTGCAGTGAGCTATGATCAAGCCACTGCACTCTAGCCTAGACAACAAAATAAGACACAGTCTTAAAAACAAAAACAAAAAAATTTACCTACCCAGAGACCATGAAGATGTTATCTACTATTTATAGGTTTTTTTTCTTATTAATGATCTGCTATCATGGTATGAGATGGGGCCAAATTTCTTTTTTTTTCCTTTTGGGTTTTTTTTTTTTTTTTTTTGGAGGACAGACAGGGTTTTGCTCTGTCACCCAAGTTGGAGTACAGTGGCCTGATCATAGCCCACTACAATCTTAAACTCCTGGGCTCAAGTGGTCCTCCTGCCTTAGCTACTCAAGTAGCTGGAAATATAGGCTTATGACACCACATCTGACTAATTTTTAAATTAAAAAAAAAATTTGGGGGGGACAGAGTCTCACTCTGCTGCCTCAGGCTAGAGTGCCCTGGAGTCAGCCTATCTCACAGCAACCTCAAACTCTTGGGCTTATGTGATTCTATTGCCTCAGCCTTCTGAGTAGCTGGGACTGCAGGTGCCTGCCACAACACCTAGCTATTTTTTTGAGAGGGGGTCTTACTCTTTTTAGAGGGGGTCTTAAACTTCCTAGCTCAAGCAATCCATGAGCCTCGGCCTCCCAGAGTGCTGGGATTATAAGCCTGAGCCACCGCACCCGGCCCTTGTTTCTATTCTTTTGGTGGAGGTGGGATCTGACTCTTGCTGAGGCTGATCTGGAATTGCTGAACTCAAGTGATCCTCCCACCTCAGTCTCCCAGTTTGGTAGGTTTATAGGCATGAGCCATCACATCCAGGCAGCATCCTTAACTGACTGTTCATTCCCCATCTCTATAGTGTCACCTCTATCGTTAGTTGTATGACCATGAATAAATATCAGAGTGTATTAATTGCTGTAGTTTTATTTATTTATTTTTTTGAGACAGAGCCTCAAGCTGTTGCCCTGGGTAGAGTGCCGTGGCATTACAGCTCACAGCAACCTCCAACTCCTGGGCTCAAGCGAGTCTCCTGCCTCCACCTCCCAAGTAGCTGGGACTACAGGTGCCCACCACAACACCCGGCTATATCTTGGTTGTAGCCATCATTGTTGTTTGGCGGTCCCGGGCTGGATTTGAACCCGCCAGCTCAGGTGTATGTGGCTGGCTCCTTAGCCGCTTGAGCCACAGGCATCGAGCCTGTTTATTTATTTTTTTGAGACAAAGCCTCAAGCTGTTGCCTTGAGTAGAGTGCTGTGGCATCACAGCTCACAGCAACCTCCAACTCCTGGGCTCAAGCAATTCTCCTGCTTCCACCTCCCAAGTAGTTAGGACTACAGTCACCCGCCACAACGCCTGGCTATTTTTTGGTTGCAGCCGTCATTGTTCTTTGGCAGGCTTGGGCTGGATTCGAACCCGCCAGCTCAGGTGTATGTGGTTGGCGCCTTAGCTGCTTGAGCCACAGGCACCGAGCTAAATTGCTAAAGCATTTCCTCTCAAACATTGGGTTTTTTTTTTTCAAGAACATCTTGGCTATTCTGAACTATTTGAAGATTCTTCTTGTTTTGCATTTTCTTTCTTTCTTTCTTTCTTTTTTTTTGAGCACTCTACTGTGGGGTCATAGCTCACAGCAATCTCCAGCTCTTAGACACAAGCGATTCTCTTGCCTCAGCCTCCCAAGAAGCTGGGACTACAGGCTCCTGCCACAACACCTGGCTATTTTTAGAGACAGGGTCTCACTATTGCTCAGGCTGGTCTTAACCCTGTTAGCTCAGGTAATCCACCTGCCTCAGCCTCCCCAAGTCCTAGGATTACAGAAGTGAGCCTCAGCTTCCCTGTGTCCTAGGATTACAGAAGTGAGCCACCATGCCCAGCCCTTGCTTTGCATTTTCATGAACATTTTAAAATTACTTTTCTATTTCCAGACATTTACCCAAAATTTACTAGTATTTTAATCGGGATATCACTTAGTATAGAAATTAATTAGGATAGAGGTGACATTATTTATTTATTTGTTTTTTTATAGGTGACATTTTTATAACAAAATTTTCAACCTATGAGCATAATATTATTATATATCTCACTTAGTTACATCTTCTATATTATCTCTTTAAAAGTTTTAAATTTTTTCCTGTAGTAGTCCTGTACATCTTTTGTTGTATTTATTCCTAGACAATTGACATTACTTGATTCTATATAAATTGTTTTTTATATTACATTTTTTAGCTTTTTGTTGCTAGTGTTATAGAAATAAAACTAATTTTTGTATTTTAATCTTAAGTATAGTCACTTAGTTAAACTCAACTATTATTTCTAATATTTTCATAGATAATTTGGGATTTTCTTTGTATAGAATCCTATTATCTTAAACAATGGTAGTTTTATTTCTTTTTCATCCTTATTTTTCTACTTTATTTTTTCCCTCACATTTTGTACTGGCTCCAATACCGTGTGAAGGGACTTTCTTTCTTTCTTTCTTTCTTTTTTTTTTTTTTGGAGACAGTGTCTCACTTTATCAACCTTGATTTAATGCCATAGCGTCACAGCTCATACCAACCTCCAAGTCCTGAGCTTAGGTGATTCCCCTGCCTCAGGAATCCCAAGTAGCTGGGATTACAGGCGCCTTCTACAATGCTCAGCTATTTTTTTGTTGCAGTTTGGCTGGGGTCGGTTTCAAAGCCACCACCCTTGGTATATGGGGCCAGTGCCCTACTCACTGAGCCACAGGGACTGCCCTAAAGGGTCTTTCTTGTCTTGGAGGTTTTTTAAGAAATTCTTCTGGCTTGGCTCAATGAGTAGAGCGTCAGCCACATATACTCAGGCTGGTGGTTTTGAGCCTGGCCAGGGCCTGCTAAACAACAATGACAATTGCAATAAAAGAAAATAGACAGGCATTGTGGCGGGGGGCCTGTAGTCCCAGTTAGGGAGGCTGAGGCAAGAGAATAGCTTAAGCCCAAGAATTTGAGGTTGCTGTGAGCTGTGATGCCACAGCACTCTACCAAAGGCGACATAGTGAGACTCTGTCTCAAAGGAAAATAAAAAAGGAAATTCTTCTACATGTTCCCACTTAGAATAAAGTTTTTATAGCTAATTTATCAAATTTGGGAAATTATCTTCTGTCCTTAATATAAGAGTTTTGATTGTGTGTGTTGAATTTTATCATATGCTTTTTATGCTTCTGTTGAGATATTTGAAGTTTTTCTGTTTGTTCTATCGATATGGAGAATTTATACTTTTCTAAAATTAAACACTTACAGGATAAACCCAACTGTGTTGAGGTTATGTTTTTAGCAGTAATTTTTTTTTTTTTTTTGCAGTTTTGGCCAGGGCCAGGCTTGAACCCAACACTCCACTCCCACCCCCATATGTGGGACCAGTGCCATACTCCTTGAACCACATGCACCGCCTGGCAGTAATTTTTTATGTCTTAAAAGATTTTTTTTTTTTTTTTGGGAAACAGGGTCTCACTATGTCGCCCTGGGTAGAGTACTGTAGCATCACAGCTCACAGCAACCTCAAATTCTTAGGCGTAAGTAATTCTCTTCTAAGAATGGAAAATTTTTAGCTGGCCAGGCATGTTACAAGGTGTCTACCCCACATGAGCCCCATGTTCCTGGAAATGGCATCCAGGGCTCCAGAGAGCCCCATGTTCCAGGAAATGGCCCGTCCAGGGCTCCAGATGGTCG
>CAUYPK010050888.1:0-35852 GCA_963574355.1 Loris lydekkerianus
CAAAGGGATGATTGTAGGCAGGTCCCACCGGCCAGAGATGTCTGGAGTCTTGTCTCCCCAGATTCGCCAGGCCCAGTTACAGGGAAGCTGTTACTCAGCCGCCATCTTTAATCCGAGCCTAGAGCCTTTCCCTGTCTCCTCAAAGGGATGATCATAGGCAGATCCCACCGGCCAGAGATGTCTGGAGTCTTGTCTCCCCAGATTCGCCAAGCCCAGTTACAGGGAAGCTGTTACTCAGCCGCCATCTTTAATCCACTCCCCCCAGTTAAAACATTTTTAATGTTTTAATGTTTAATTTTTTATTTTTATTTTTAAATTGTTGGGGATTCATTGAGGGTAGAATAAGCCAGTTTACACTGATTGCATTTGTTAGGTAAAGTCCCTCTTGCAATCATGTCTTGCCCCCGGAAGCGGTTTGTTGTTATTTCTGAGTAATATATTTGTTATTCAAGGTTTTTTTCTGATTCCATATAAAACGAAGCACTATTTTTTCAAGTTCTTTAAAGTACAACAATGGTGCTTTAATAGGGATTGCATTTAATCTGTAGATTGCTTTGGGTAGTATGGACATTTTAACAATATTGATTCTTCCCAGCCATGAGCATGGTATGTTTTTCCATTTGTTAACATCTTCAGCTATTTGTTGTTGTTGCAATCTTTGGCCAGGGCCAGGTTTGAATCCACCACGTCTGGTATATGGGGCCAGCACCTTACTCCTTGAGCCACAGGTGCGACCCCTTCAGCTATTTCTTTTCTCAGAGTCTCATGGTTCTCTTCATGAAGATCTTTCATGCCCTTTTACCGAATTTACTGTTAGGTAAATTCCCAGATATTTCATCTTTGGCACTTTTGAAAAAGGAATAGAGTCCTTGACTATATTTTCAGCTTTACTATTGTTGGCATATACAAAAACTGCTGACTTGTAAGTATTGATTTTGTATCGTGAGATGCTGCTGTATTCCTTGACCACTTCTAAGAGTTTTGAAATTGAGTCCCTGGAATTTTCCAGGTATAGGATCATATCATCAGGGAAGAGTGAGAGTTTGATATCCTCTGACCCTATTTGGATACCCTTGATCGTCTTCTCTTGCCTGATTGTGATGGATAAGACTTCCATTACTATGTTAATAGCAATGGAGACAGTGGGCATCCTTGCCTTGTTCCTGATCTGAGTGGAAATGTTTTCAATTTTACACCATTCAATATGATACTGGATGTGAGTTTGCTGTAGATGGCCTCTATCAGTTTAAGAAATGTCCCTTCTGTGCCTATTTTCTTTCTTTCTTTTCTTTTTTTTTTTTTGTAGACAGGGTCTCACTTTATGGCCCTTGGTAGAGTGTTGTGGCATCACACAGCTCACAGCAACCTCCAACTCCTGGGCTTAAGTGATTCTCTTGCCTCAGCCTCCTGAGTAGCTGGGCCTACAGGCACCCACCACAACGCCTGGCTATTTTTTTTGTTGTTGCAGTTCGGCTGGGGCTGGGTTTGAATCCACCACTCTGGGTATATGGGGCCGGCGCCTTACCAACTGAGCCACAGGCGCCGCACCCTCTGCCTATTTTCTTAAGTGTTCTGATT
Source organism: Loris lydekkerianus (assembly GCA_963574355.1). Lineage (NCBI taxonomy): Eukaryota > Metazoa > Chordata > Mammalia > Primates > Lorisidae > Loris > Loris lydekkerianus. The sequence continues at coordinate 1,579 of CAUYPK010050888.1, forward strand.
ATGAAAGGATGCTGGATATTGTTAAAGGCTTTTTCTGCGTCAATTGAGAGAATGATATGGTCTTTGTTTTTTATTTTATCGATGTGATGTATTATATTTATAGATTTGTGTATGTTGAACCAATCCTGTAACCCTGGAATAAAACCAACTTGATCATGGTGTATAATTTTTTATTTTTTGCAGTTTTTGGCCAGGACTGGGTTTGAGCTGCCATCTCTGGCATATGGGGCCAGCACCCTACTCCTGTGAGCCACAGGCACTGCCCCTGGTGTATAATTTTTTTAATGTGTTGTTGAATTCTGTTTGCTAGATCTTATCGAATATTTTTGCATCAATATTCATTAATGATATTGGTCTATAATTTTCTTTCTTTGTTGAATCCTTTCCCGGTTTGGGTATAAGGGTGATATTTGCTTTATAGAACGTCTTGGGAAGTTTTCCTTCTTTTTCTATGCTTTGGAAAACATTATATATTATAGGTAGTAGTTCCTCTTGAAAGGTTTGATAGAATTTGAATGTGAAGTCATCTGGTTCTGGATTTTTCTTTTTGGGAGATTTCGTATTGTTGATGCTGTTTCAGTGGTTGATATAGGTATTCAAGATTTCTAATTATTTCTAGTTGAGTCTAGGAAGGTGGTGTGCTTCCAGGTATTGGCCCATTTCCTTCAGATTTTCATATTTCTGGGAATAGATATTTTTGTTGTAATCATTGAGGATTTTTTGAATTTCTGAAGTGTCTGTTGTTATTTCTCCTTTATTGTTTCTGATAGATGATATTAGAGATTTTACTTTTCTATTTCTGGTTAGGGTGGCCAAAGGTTTATCAATTTTGTTAATCTTTTCAAAAAACCAACTTTTTGTTTTGTTGATCTTCTGAATGATTCTTTTGTTTTCAATTTCATTTAATTCTGCCCTAATTTTTGTTATTTCTTTTCTTCTGCTGGGTTTGGGGTTGGAATGTTCTTCCTTTTCCAGTTGCTTGAGATGATCCATTAAGTTGTTGGCTTCCTCTCTTTCTGTTTTCTTGATGAAGGCTTCCAATATTATAAATTTCCCTCTTAGGACTGTCGTTATAGTATCTTGCAAATTTTGATAATTTGTGTCTTCATTATCATTTTGTTGCAAAAATTTGGTGATTTCCTCCTTGATCTTGTCTTTTACCCAGCTGTCATTCAGCCTATGATTATTTAGTTTCTATGACTTTATTTAAGTATGAAGATTCCTGTTGCTGTTGAATTCAACTTTTATTCCATGGTGGTCCAAGAAGATAAAAGGAATAATTTCTATACTTTTAAATTTGCTGAGGTTAGACTTGTGTCCTAGGATATGACCAATTTTGGGGGATGATCTGTGGGCTGATGAGAAGAATGTATATTCAGTTTTATTAGGATGAAATGTTCTGTAGAGGTCTGTGAAATCCATTTGTTCTAGGGTCAGGTTTAAGTCTATTATTTCTTTGTTTAGTTTCTTCTTGGAGGATCCATCCAGAACTGTTAAGGGGGTGTTAAAATCTCTAAATATTATAGTGCAGGAAGATACCAAGTTGTTCATATTCATTAGGGTTTGAATTATAAACTGAGGAGCATTCTGGTAGTGTGCATAAATGTTAATTATCAAAATCTCTTCATGTTGGGTGTTTCCCTTGACAAATATGTAATGACCATCCTTATCTATTTTTGTCTTATGGTTTAAAGCCAATTGTATCTGCAACTAAAATTGCAACCCCTGCTTTTTTTTCGTTTCCATTTGCCTGTATTATAGATGTCCATCCTGTCACCCTGAGTGTATTTTTATCCTTTAAGGTAAGATGAGATTCTTGTATGTAGCAGATACCTGGTCTGGGTTTATGTATCCAGTCAGCCAGCCAGTGCCTCTTTAGAGGACAATTTAAACCATTCACGTTAATTAAGAGAATTGATAAGCCTGTTTGTGTTTTGGTATCATGTTTTTTGGATGTCCAGTCGACATTTTTAATCCTTTCACCACTGTGGAATTTGGATTTTGTTAAAAAATTTCTGGGTGAGTTTACTTTGGGGGTAGAGCATAGTGCTGGTCATTGTAGAGGATGAGTCTGAGAATATCCTGGAGAGCTGGTTTAGTTATGGCAAATTTCTTCAATGTGTCTATGTCATTGAAGTATTTGATTTCTCCAACACAAATGGAGAAACAAGTTTAGCTGTATACAGAATCCTGGGCTGGAAGTTGCTTTGTTTTAGGAGATTGAGGGTTGATGACCATCCTCTTCTGGCTTGAAACGTTTTGGCTGAGAGATCTGCAGTCATTCTGATATTTTTCCCTTTGTAGTTGATGCTTTTCTTATGTCTGGCTACTTGCAGAATTTTATCCTTTGTCTTAACTTTGGGAAAGTTAATCTCAATGTGTCTAGGAGATGCTTTATTTGGATTGAGTCTTGCTAGGGTTCTGAAACTGTCTACTATCTGAATTTCTGTATTTCTAGCGTTGCTTGGGAAATTCTCCTTCATAATCTTTTGGAGTAGAGCATCTGTATCTTTAAGACCATCCTCTTCTCCTTCAGGAATTCCTATAAGACGAATGTTTGATCTTTTGGAGTGATCCCACAACTCTCTCAGGGAATAATCAGTTTTTGCTCTCTGTTTGTCTGCCTCTGAGTGTTTGGGAGAGTTCAAAAGCTTTGTCTTCAGTTTCAGAGATCCTTTCTTCTGTCTGGTCAACTCCATTACTGAGGGATTCTACTGTATTTTGGAGCTTATAAACTAACTTTTTTAGTGCCTTGAGCTCTGCTATCTCTTTTTTTCATTATGTCCATATCTTTGGTGACTCTCTCTTAGAATTCATTAATTTCTTGAGACAATTTTAGAACTACTTTTTGGATTTCAATTTCTAACTTTTCTTCCATTCTATTCCTCTATTTGCCATCCATATTCTGAATTTGATTTCTGACATTTTAGCCATTTGTTTATGCATGGCATCTTCAGTTGTATCTCCTTTGTCATTCCTATGTGTGTGTTGGGGGCGTTGATCTGCTCTGGGTATTCATGTTGCCAGAGTTCTTCCATTGGTTCTGCACCATTTTTATTTTCCACTGTTTGATTATTAGAACTGGTAGGGTGAGATTGAATTGGGGTTCCCAGGTAGCAGAGATAATCAGCCTCTTACCAAAGCACTAGGTTTGTAATTGTGGCCTATCTTCTATAACCTTACAGAGGCCCCTTCCAGAGTTTTGGCCAGAGACTCTGAAGACCTACTTGGTGAGATAGCACAAGCTAGCTCTGTTTTGATATCAGCCAACCTCTACCCTCTTCTAAGAAGCCATGGTATTAGGTTTAAATATTGACTGTGAAGAGATACAGAAAGTTGCGGCACCTAACCCCCACCCTTCAGTTCTTTTCTTTACAGAACTTCGAAGGTCAACCTCAGAGTGTCCCTGGGTGGACAGCCCCAGACACAAGTTTCAATTAAATTGCCTCAAGCAGTGCAAACCCTGCTCAACAGAGAGGGATCCAAGGGTCTCCACCAGCACAATTGGAGTCAGGGATCCTGTGGACCCCTGCCCACCAGGCTCAGTCCACACTATTGTCTGCTTCTCTGCTTACAGGCCTAGTTGGAGCTGGGGACCACACACCCACCCACTGGTCTCAGTCCACACCCAGCAAGTCTCTGCTTGCCAGACCAGGACCATCCCACCACCCTCCAGTCTCAGTCCACACCCAGCAAGCCTCTGTTTGCTGGCTCTGTTGGAGTCAGGGCACCATGCCCCACCCGCAGTTCTCTGTCCACTCCTGGAGGCTTCTGGCTCTGTTGGAGTCAGGGGACCATGCCCTCAGGTCTTGGTCCATACCTGGCAAGCCTCTGCTTGCAGTCCCAGCTGGGAACCAGCCCTGCCCATCAAACTCAGTCCACACTGGCAACCACTGTCCCACTGTGGGTGCTATCAGAGCCGGAGGTTCTGTACCACCTCCTGCCAGACACAGCCCGAACCGAGGGTCAACATTACCACTAGCTGGGCAAAGTCATAACCAGGGGACTGCTCCTCCTTCCCCCAAGTGTACTTTTCTTCCCACAACATCTTTCTTCCCCACTAGTCGTAGATTCCATCCTGATGGTTGGCAATGCACACTATGCCCAGATCTCTCAGGAAAAGACCAAACATTTTGTGCTGTGCAGGGGGCAGAACTTCAGATTGCCATGTGAGGGGGGCAGGGTGGACTGGGAGTTTGGAATTGTTGGGGAAAATATCTGTTTAATTTTATGCCTGGTAGGTTGGTGCTTAGGTTCATAAGTGGGACCTTCCTGGAGAAAGAGACCTGGTGTTTAACTGCAGCTCTCCCCAGTGAGGTAAAATGAGAGGTCTTTTGTTCCCTGCTTTCTCGCAGAGCCTGAGGTGGGCCTACTGCTTGGGGGAGGGGTCTCCTGTCATCTAGGCCTTGTACCTGTAATTTGTTTTCTTGAATGCTCTTTCTTGGAGTCACAGTTGCCGAACTTCTTTCTTGGCTCAGCTCCCCACCTTTGGCTTCATAGGGTCTGATTCTGTCTAGTTTTTCGCCTTCTGGTTAGGAGCATCTGCCAAGACTTGCTACCAGTCAGCCATCTTCCCAGAATCCTTTATATCTTTAAGTCTTTAATTTGGGTAGTGCCATTCTCCAACTTTTTCTCTTTCAGTTTTGTGTTGGCTCTTCTGGGTCTATTGCCTCTCTGTATAAACTTGAGAATCAGTTTGGGATTATCCACAAAATAACTTGCTGAGATTTTGATAGGGATTGCACTGGATCTGTAGCTCAAGTTGGGAAGAACTGATATCTCGAGACTATTGAATATCCTATCCATAAACATGGACTATCTCTCCATTTATTTAGTTTTTCTTTGATTCTTTCATTAGACTTATGTAGTTTTCCTACATGGCATGTTTTGGGCATGTTTTGTTAGATTTTATACCTGTTTCATTTTGGAGGATGCTAGTGTAAATAGTATTATTTTTTAATTTCAAATTTTATTTGTTCATTACCGGTATAAAAAAAAGTGATTGACTTTTGTATATTAACCTTGTATCCTGTACTTGTACTCTCATCTTTAGACAAGCATTAGATATTTTTGTAGCTATTGTACTATACAAACAGGAGCTTAGTACTTGTTGAAATGTCATTATTCTTAGGATGAGAGACTACAGTTCAAGATCCTTAAGGACGGAGACCATGTTTATTGTTTCAGTGACCTGCACAATGTAGACACTGAATATATGTTGATGGAATGAATATGAGGAAAAATAAGTAATATTAACAGTAGCTCATTTTGGTAAACGATATCTTATAACATTCTAATTGGTCTTATTGTCTTATTAACTGCCAGAAGTTAAAATGCATGTTGCCAATCAGTCAGTACAACCCTTGGCAAGAAAGGTGGAATTATTGCCTGAAACTTCCTCCCTCCCACAAAAAGGCCTGAAGATTCCTGGCTTAGAACATGCAGGCATTGAAGGACCAATAGCAGTAAGTAAAAGACATCACTTTTTAAGAACTATGAGCAAAATGACAAGGTACTGGGAACAATGTAAACAGCCATAGTCTTGGCTTTTGTTATGATTTTGAACTCAAATTTCTAATTGAATCAGTAAATGGGTATCTATGCCACTTATTGTGTGGACTTGAATTTATATAGTTCTCTTATTTGATTCAGAATTTATCAGCACTTGGAACAGAAGAACTTCGGCAACGAGAACACTATCTCAAGCAGAAGAGAGATAAGTTGATGTCCATGAGAAAGGATGTAAGGACTAAGCAGAAACAGAGCATGGAGCAGAAAGGAAAACCTGGGGAGGCAGAGGTATGGCTAGTCTCAGCATGTCAAAATCTGCTAATCTAGAGGTTCTCAAAATCACAGTATGTACGAGAATGTTCTGATTAATTTTGCTTTTAGTGCCATTCATGGTAACCACCCTGCTAGGGCAAAAGCTACTAAGTGCTTTCTAGGAAAGTGAGCGTTTTGATGAGCATTTTGTGAGGTAGAAATAATAGCAGTTTCATCATACTTGTTTCATTTGTTTTGCTCTGAGTGTATAAGAGTTAGTGGGCTTTTGTATGAGCCTTCGAAAATATTCGAATGTTTGATCATAAAGCAGCATCAGTAACCCAGTCACCATCTCCAAGAGGCTTCTTCTCACTCAAGAAGTCAGATTTTACAAAGAGATTTAGGAATCTTAGTCTGTGTCTGCTTCCCTCATCCTGTCCCCACCTCCAAATGCCCTTAACCTTTGTTCATTTGAAGGCAGTATGTTGGGAATTTTAGACAAATGAACCCATTTTACACTGTAGCCAATTTTTTTCCTTTTGTTTCTTTTTAAAGGAAATGACAGAGAAACCAGAAATGACAGCAGAGGAGAAGCAAACATTACTAAAGAGGAGATTGCTTGCAGAGAAACTTAAAGAAGAAGTTATTAATAAGTAATAATTTAGAAAAACAATTTAGCAAAACAGAAATTAAAATTTTCTTAAAAAATAAATTATTTAACCCTTACCTGGAGACTTTTAGTTTCAAACACTTGCTTTTATAAATGCAAATATGAACTCATTATTATTTTAAACATTTGAGGTAAAAGGTGGTAGCAAAGACAGGCAGCTACTATGTTTAATACAAATCTGGGTAATGTTTTCTCTTGGAAAGAGGGTATAGAAAGTAACTTATTGATGGTATATTCATTTATTCAAACTTGATCACCTACTGATAGTGACAGGCATTGTGCTATGCACAGAGGATACAGTAATTGGCTAGATAGATGGGGTTGCTGCTGCCTTCATGGAGCTAGTGAAGACGGTCCAAGGAGGAGTATTAGAAAGGAAAGATGCAGCCAAGCAGTGGCTCAGGGCTGTAATCCTAGCACTCTGGATTGCTTGAGGTTAGGAGTTTGAGACTTGCCTGAATAAGAGGGATCCTCCTATTTCCACACACACAAAAAAAAGTTAAAAAAAAGTAGCCAGGTTATGTGGTATGCATCTGTAGTCACTACTCAAGAGGCTGAGGCAGGAGGATCACCCAAACCCAGGAGTCTGAGGTTGCTGTGAGCTACAATGATGCCACTGCTTTGTAGCAAGAAGAACAGAAAAGCAAGACTTAAAAAAAAAAAAAAAAAAAGAAAAAGAAAAGTGTAGAGTTTAGGGTTGGAGAAGCCTCCTTGAGGAAGTGATGTTTTAAGTTGATTAGGAGGATCATTACAGGGAGAAGAGGAAAGGAACAACTCAGGTCCCATAGCAGGAAAGAATAAAAATATATTCTGAGGAACTGGAGAATATATAGAATGAGTAGAGAGGGCCAGCATGTGAAATTGGAGATAGGTGGGGTGCTGATTATATAAAAATCTGGTAGGGAACATGAGGATTTTAAATTTTGCAATATGGAGGATGGGCAATGGTAATTCACTGAAAAAAATTTTTAAATAGAGGTTACATCATCAAAATTGTCAATTTTATTGTATGGAGACTAGCGTATAGGCTAGAGTGGTTGTGGCTGTACACAGTACCAGCTCTGAAGCAATCAAATCTAGAGTAGGTAGCTTGGGCAGTTGTAAGATGGATTTTACATTTACCATTTAGAGTTATATACAGGATTTGAACTTCTGGTGTTGACATCCCACATCTACCCTTTTTATAGGACAAATGAGGTTTAATTTATAATTGCATTTTATTTCCTTAAATATACAATTATATACTTTTAGAAAGGGATGCCAAAATTATTTTTTTAATGTGCTCATTTCAGTTATATAGTTGCAACCTTCAACCTACAGAAAAACCAGTATTCTGTATTTGCTAAATTTTCATCATTATGTTTATAGGAGGAAAAGTGGTGATTAAAACACAGCAATCTGTTTCATGTAATTTTTTTATTAAAAATAGATTTTATATTGGATACATGTTCACAAATATCATTTTAAGAGGACCGAAGGCATACAAATGTGGGCTCTGGCTTGCTTTGCTGAGTGCAGGTAACGATATAAAAACCCCAGACCTACCAAGAGTAGTCATTTAAGATAGCATATTCAAGGAATATTTTACAGTTTTGGGCTGGGGCCAGGTTTGAACCCACCACCTTTGGTATATGGGGCTGACCCTCTACTCACTGAGCCACAGGTGCCTCCCTCAAGGAATATTTTAAATCTTGTTCTCATACTATGGGTGCGTATGTACCATGAAAATTGTTACCTGTATTTCAAGAAAAAATTTCTGCTTTAAGATTCCTAGCTGAGCTTGGTGACTCACACCTGTAATCCTAGCATTTTGGGAGGGTGAGATGGAAGGATTGCTTGAGGCCGGGAGTTTGATTTGAGACCAGCCTGAGCAAGAGCAAGACGCTTTCTCTACAAAAAAATAGAAAAATTAGCCAGGTGCTCAGCCCTCTGAAGCAGGAGGATCGCTTCAGCCCAGGAGTTTGAGGTTACAGTGAGCTATGGAGGATGCCACTCCAGGATGGGAGTGGCATCTGGGGCATACTCCAGGATGCACTCCAGCCTGGGCTGCCCCCCCAATTTAGGATTTATGGCAGTTTTTCAGTAAGGAAACGGGCCTATTGGAACTTTTAAGTTATTTAATAACAAATATAAATAGGGAAATGTTTTATGCCTTGCATTTCTTAGATTATAAGAAATTTAGTAAGAGCTAAGAAAGGTCTTGATAAAACTTGCTTGAAAGTAAGCATATTTATATGGTAACTTTACTGATCTTGATATCCTGAGTCACTTGCCGTATGAGGTGTAAAGTCTTTTTTATTATGTGTATACCTTTACTCAGAGCGGTAAGAACAGCTCTGTGCTGTGATCCTTTGGTGCTGAGATTTGCTCAAGGCTTACCATCTATAAGTAGTTAGTGATTATTATTTAAAGTGCAGTTGACCCTCATTTGTTTAGAATTCCTTTATTCAGGTTTTGTGTGAACTAGTGGCTCATAACAAGTATCTACGGATAATTTTCTGAGCGTTTATAAGAATGGAGTTGATTTATATTTACAACAAACCAAACACAAGCAGCAATCATGGAATTACAGGGTCACATTTTAATTCCTGAATTTTACAGTTCGGCATTAATATCACCACATGTATACAAATGGTGTAAAACAAGTACAGTGGTATTTTTAATACAAAATAAACATCTGTTTTATGGAAAAACTATACTTCATATCTACACAGACAGCCCATCTTTTCCAAACAATAGCCAAAATTAAAATTAACTACAAAATCTCCAAAACAGGGAAACTGCTTCAGTTTAAGCTACTCCAGGAAAAATGGACCCATAACACATTACAAGGGTGATCTAAAGATTGTAGCTGGACTTAACTATTTTTTTTCCCTCAATCCACTGAGTTGTAGTTTAGGGGCACTGTTCTCACTTCAGCATGATCTCAGATCATAGATGAGCAAACTAACATTAAAATATTTACAGTTTACTTGCTGTCCTAAAAATAAAACATCTTAACTGTTCGCCTCAATATTTTTAAAAGTCACTTACGAACATGGAATGTGCTTTTACTCTTTTTTAAAAAGCAGCTTTCATACATATTACACCCTTGTTTATGGAAAAGCTTCACGTGCTACATGCTGACTTTGACTTGAGCAACTTCTTAGATTAAATGGCTTCTAGATATTAAATGCCACTTAACTCAGCACTATTCTTTATTAGTCTTTATAAATTACACTTGAAAACTTGCCTTCAGCTCTGCAGAGAAAGAGACAGCTTTACTAACATTGCAGACAGTTACTTCAAAGTGTCTTCCACAGAAGGTTACAATGGTAGGTTGCTGAATAGCCTTTTGCTCTATCTACTCTTCTGAAGTTTCTAGAGAAAATCATTTTGGAATACTATTATACTGATTCTCGGTCTCTGTTATCTCTAAAAGTGCTGAATTTTAACATATTAACAAAACTCTCCATTTTGAATCCAGGTTTTCATCAAAACACATACAGAAAATTCCTGGTACAAAAACTCAACATGTACTGTAATACAGGGTGCGCTTCCTTCCAACTATCTAAAAGGCTGAATTTCCAATAAATCTTTAAAGAAATGGTCCCAACAGCTTAACTTTATTTTTTATGATAGCAGAATTTGTTTTCCATAAAAATTCTTTTAAAAAGAGGCAACTGATTAAAACAAACAGTATGGCCAGCACCATTATATAAGTAATGTTATTGAGTTTGCAACTGAAGTTTTATAATTGTTTCTACATTAGATACTCCCACGGAGCAACCCTGCATTAATATCATTATATCAACCTTTCCCTTTCCCTAAACCATCCCAAAACCTGACCTGAGACTTTCCTTGCTGAGAAGCTATCTCCCAGGTTCTGGTTATTAACTTTTTTCTGGACAGCCTGAAAGGCGTAAACCCCTTAATTACTAGCAAGCAATCAAGTTCCTGGGAAGCCTGGTTTTTTTTACAGAACTAAACTCTCCTAGCTGATACACTGAGTATCTTTTGCTACTCCTTGTATATTTTTATAAGTTCAAGTGAGAAAGCTTTCTTATTCAGATTTTCAGCTCTTTGAACAGTTGCAACAACATTTTAGTAAGACCACAAGTTGAGGGTCCCCCAATAAATATTTTATGAGCCAAGACGAGGTCTTTTCCTGGGGGATGTTTCTTCTTCCTCATCATCTTCCTCATCATCTGGATAATCCACTAAGCCAACCAAACTTCCCTATTGAAGAATTTGAAAAAAAAATTCTTTTAAACATACATAACATAGTACAACTAGTCACTTTTAAAGATACCAGAAATCATTTTTTAAATTAATATTATCTGAAATTAACACATTTGAATTTGATAAAGTGCTTGAAATTATGAGGAACTGGTGGCACTCTCAGTAACCTTCATCTTTTCTATTTGGTTCTTAGATTTTTAATGATAACTCAGAACTCAGCTGAGCAAATTTTACTGTGGGAAAACAACTTTTTCCAAATAGTAGGACTAACAGAATCGTAACATTTGCAAGTTGGAAAGGACCCTGGATATGAACTAAGTTTATTTTTCTAATTTCACTCCAGAGAAGATAATAGCCAGTGGCAAGAAGTCTCCTTGTAGTCTCTGTTTACCATGTATGTATTTCAACACTCAGTATACATCATTGCATTAATTCTGCTTTTGGAAAAACAGTATAAATAGCTGACTATAACAAACACATGAAATGGTTCCTAAAAAACAGTGACCAAAAAATTCAGGACTAGCTCTCCATAACCAAAGAAAAATAAGGATGAAGTAAATTCAGAGTTTTGGCCTGTCATGAGTAATGGATCCCTTTGAAAATGCTATTAAAGTTCTGAGGACTCTCCAGAAAATTACACATGTCCACAGGATTGCATTCATTCTGAACCAATCCTATGGAAATTTATACACATGTTCTACAGGTTAAGGGGGTTACTATAAACACTATTCAGTTCAAACCCTTCAGATCTCAACCCAGGGGTCCTCAAACTACAGCCCACAGGCCACATGAGGTGGTGTGATTGTATTTGTTCCCCCCCCCCTTTTTTTTTTTTTTGCTTCAAAATAAGATATGTGCAGCATGCATAGGAATTTGTTCATAGTTTTTTTTTAAATTATAGTCCAGCCCTCCAATAGTCTGAGGGACAGTGAACAGCCCCCTGTTTAAAAAGGGAGGCCTTTTTGTGAGGACCCCTGAACAACTGAAGTAACTCATAATTCATATCTCTAAGTTGCTTTATACCCTAACAACCCAGTTATCTGGCATTAACACTATTACCAGAATATAACCAAAACACCGTAATATTAGTCAACTAAAAAAGGCCTTTGAGAGGCTAGACACAAGTTATCAGTCTGTAAACTATGATAAGTTTTATAAATAAAACATTTGGTATGAGAATCCTTTCTGAGGTTAATCACACATTTTTACAAGTCATGATACACAGGAGTCAGGATAGCTGAATTGTTAAGAATATAGTGATAGTAGTCTGTCTGGCCACCACTTTTCTTTTTTTTTTTTTGCAGTTTTTGGCTAGGGCGGGGTTTGAACCTGCCAACTCCGGTATATGTGGCCGGTGCCCTACTCCTTTGAGCCACAGGTGCCACCCCTAGTGCCACCACTTTTTATCTAAAAGACTTTGGGAAATTGATTTAATATGTCTGTGGCTAATTTTCTCATCTGTACAATTTGCACAGAAGTACTCAGACCTCATTGAAGATTACTTTTTTTTTTTTTGAGACAGAGTTCACTTTGTAGCCCTTGTAGAGTGCTTTGGAGTCACAGCTCACAGCAACCTCAAACTCTTGGGCTTAAGCGATTCTCTTGCTTTGCCCTCCCAAGTAGCTGGGACTATAGGCACCTGCCACAATACCTGGCTATTTTTAGAGACCAGGTCTCGCTCTGGCTCAGGCTGGTCTCGAACCTGTGAGCTCAGGTGATCTACCCACCTTGGCCTCCCAAAGTGCTAGGATTACAGGCGTGAGCCACCCTGCCTGGCCCTTAAAAATTAAATAGAAAACACAACATATAAAAGGACTTTGGCACAGTGCTTGATATGTTCTGAGTGTTCAATAAGTGCTATTAGCTGCTATTACCATCATTATTATATTTCTGTTATTTGGTTTCTAAGAACAAAAAAATGGTTCTGTTATTTGGTTTCTAAGAACAAAAAAATTACAGTATAAAAAGGCATAAACTTGACATTCACAAAGATGATAGCGAGTTACCAAGAAGTGTCAATTATGAATGTACAAACATTTTGGTCTCAAGGGGTTAATACTTAAAATGAGTGTATAAAAACTCAAGTGTACAATTTTACTTATATTATCTATGTGTACATACACAATAAACTAATATGACATAAAATTTTTACAGTAAAAAAGAAAAATTTGCAAAATGTGAAATGTTCAAAGAAAAAAGGCTAGTAATCCCAAGGCACACCCTGCAAAGGTGATGATAAATTCCAGACTTTTAATCAGGACCTAGAAATGTATTTTTAAAAAATACTGGATTGCAATTACCCCTACCCTTAAGTAATCACACTTAAAAAAAATACATTATAGAAAGCTGTCGATGTTAGTACATAATGTACTATTTCGTTCTTTTAAATTCTTATATTCATGGTATAAATGTCACCATTTACTTAAATTCCTTGTTAGACATTTGAGTTGTTTCCCCAGATAATTGGCTGAAACTACCTTTGTTTAGAAACACCGTATATACTCGAGTATAAGCCGAGTTTTTTGTGCTGGAAAAACTCGGCTTATACTCGAGTATATACGGTATGTGAAGTTGTTAAGGTTTTTGCACCTGTATTGGGAAGTAAAATTTTATAGTTTTTTTCTATTTTTGTGCTAGATTTTAAAGCTTTGTACTTGTATAAGTAGAAGAGAGAGCTCACAATGACTGATGCTATGGAAGACAGATAAAAAGTATTTACTTCCATTGTCTTCTGAAACTTTACTAAAATGAAAGTAAAGAAATTTTAAAAAGTCTATACCCAAGACAGAAAACAGGAGAGGAGAAAACAGCTGGTGAAAGCTGACAAGGCATTTTTAGAAAAGAGAACTCAGAAGCAAGGTAACTCATAACGGGGGAAGCCAATAACTGTCTGCAGAAGGATACAGGAATGAGGAACTCATTTGTCCTAAAGAACCTCAAAAAGGACTAAACAGTAAAGATACTAAAATACTGGTGAATGGAAGGAACACAGTTCAATTAGTAAAACAGGTACACCCTCCTCCTGCCCCAATAGCCAGTAGATTCCTGTTCCTCTACCACCACCACCTATAGAAAAAGTGCATCCATACAGAAGATGAATCTATAAGGAATGAACTCAAAAGAAAATATCAAACTCTGTAGAGAAAAGGACCCTACACTTCAGGGCTTTAGACCTGAGAGTAGTAAATGGCAAGTCTTATAAGCAAGGCCAGGCTGAAAATGAAAGAATTTAAATTCTGCCAACAGAGCAGAGACACCTCCACCCCAACACGTATCTTTCCTCTCAGAACATCAACAGCCAACCTTTTTTACTTCCAAGGTGTAGAAAATTTAAAAAAATTAGATGGCTTGATAGCAGGGGTGAGGCGGGGGGGAACTACAGATAACTAACACCTCAAAAAAGTAGGGCATTGTTCTAAGTCTACATACCATAAAATCACAATTTTAAAGTCTACAATTTTCACATATCATAAAATTCACCACTTTAAGGTATACAATTCAGAGGTTTGAGTATATTCACAAAGTGGTGCAACTGTCACCACTAATTTCAGAACACTTTCATCACTCCATGCACTGAAAAAAGTTCCCATTCCTTTTCATGGCCAAATGATATCCATTGTATGCATGTACCACATTTTGTTTACGCGTTCACCAGCTAGTGGTTCCCACTATTTGGCTGTTACAAACAATGCTGCGATAACATTCATGTACAAGTTTTAGAACGGACATAGGTTTTTGGCTTTCTTGAGTATATACCTAGAAGGGAATTAACTGATGGATCACATGGTAACTCTGTTTAACTTTCTGGGGAACTGCCAGACTGTACTCCAACTGCTGCAGCATTTTACATCCTCATTAGCAATATGTGTGGGTTGCAATTTCGCTATATCCTTGCCAACACTTGTTTTTGTCTTTTTTTATTATAGTTAGAACAAGTGAAGTGGTACCATGTCAAGGTTTTGATTTGCATTTCTGTAATAGACTAAATGTGCTCAGTATCTTTTCATGTGCTTATATGAGCCATTTGTATTTTCTTTGGAGAAATGTCTACTCAATTCTTTGTCCATCTGAAAACTATGCTGTCACATTGAGGTGTGAGTTCTTTATATATTCTGGATACTAATTCCCTGTCAGATAAATGATTTGCAAATATTTCCTCCCATTTTGTGGCTCGTCTTTTCAGTTTTTAGTAGTGTCCTTTAAAGCATAGAAGTTTCAAGTTTTGATCAATTCCTATTTTTTTTTTTTTCTGTCACTTGTGCTTTTGGTGTCACTTGTAAGAAATCGTTGCCTAGTCCAAGGTCTTAGAGATCTTTTTTGTTTTCAAAGAATTTTATACTTCTAAGTTTGGGGCAGCACCTGTGGCTCAAAGGAGTAGGGTGCTGACCCCATATACCAGAGGTGGTGGGTTCAAACCCCGCCCCAGCCAAAAAAAAAAAACAAAAAAGTTTTATACTTCTACGTTTTTCATTTAGTCTTTTTATCCATTTTGAGTTAATTTTATATGGTGTGAGATAGGGGCCTAACTTCATTCTTTGCATGTGGGTAGCTAGTTGTAACATCATTTGTTGAAAAGACTATTCTTTCCCCATTAAATGGTTTTGGCTGCCTTGTTTTTTCATATGAACGAAAATCCAAGGATCACCAAATACTTGTGTAAAATTTCCAGTATGAAAAAAGATCAAACAAGTGGTAATTAAAAATAACCTACGCAGGGGCAGTGAAATTTTTTTTCTGAAACAAAACAATAAAAGGAATAAATTATAACCAAGTAGAGTTTGCTCTAAGGAAGGAAGGGTGTTTCCATATCAAAAAAGGTAGGAAGCTATAATATATAATTATATATGTAAGGTATATTTATATATGTAATGTATAATTCATCATATTAACAAATCAAAGGAGATGGAATTAAAAAATCACCTTTTACTCAAAAAATAGATCTTACTGAAACATGACTTTAAGAAGTTTTTAAAATCATCAGGAAAAGTGACAGTTTATGTATGTTCTTTCTAATTTTTTTTTTTTTTTTTTTTTTTTTTTAAACATAGTCTCACTGTGTCACCCTTAGTAGTGGGGCCATGGTATCACAGCTCACAGCAACCTCAAACTCTTGGGCTTACGCGATTCTCTTGCCTCAGCCTCCCAAGTAGTTGGGACTACAGGTGCCTGCCACAATGCTTGACTTTTTATTTGTTGCAGGTGTTGCTGTTTAGCAGGCCCGGGCCAGGTTTGAACCGCCTACCTTGGTGCATGTGGCTGGTGCCCTAACCGCTGAGGTATAGGCACCGAGCTTGTTCTGATTTTTATAACTTAATCTTTTCATTTCACCTAATTGCACTGGCCGGTAACTCTAGAACAATTGTTAAAATACTAGTGGTAATAGGGGCATAACAGGGGCACCCTGTCTTGTTTGTGACTTAGTGGGAATGCTTCTGGTATTTCTTAAGCTTTTGGTATCATACACATATATCAAGTTAAGAGATTACTGATTTTTCCAACTTTACTGAACATTTTTATTTGGAAGTAAATATCAAAACTGTACCTGCATGTTCTGTGTAGAAATACCCATGTGTGTGAAATAAGGTCTGTAGGTGGTCACACTATAGAAGGCTGGAAACAACTTTAATGTCCATCAATAAGGTTAATTATAAGTTAAGGTATAGCCACTTTTAAATTCCATGCATGAAATTTTTTAATGTCCTGAAATGGAGAGCTTGTCTATATAAATATGTTACATAAAAAAGCAAGATGTTGGTTTCTCAAATGTGTATCTGTGGCAAAGGGAGTGTTTAATTTTAGCCAATGGCTTCTTACTCTGATTTTGTAAGTATTTTTCCTTATGGAAAACATGCATGTTTTATAGCTATACAACTAAAGTATTTTATGTCTTTATAGCATTCATATTTTAAAGAAATTCTTTTCTTTCATTAGTAGCTAAGGTCTTGCAAGTCTTCAACTATAGACATTAATAGTGAAGGCGAAACTAAAGGGTCACTGATAACCTGCTACCACCTAGGAATGTGGTCACAGTTTGTTAAGAAGCTTGAACCAACGAAATTGGTGCTTTACTTCTATGAACTCCTGGCTTAATTTCAAATTTTTGTATCTACAGTGATGGAAGAATTAATCTGTTTTTCAAGAACAATCCCTGCTTTTATCCCTCTCTCTAAAGAAGACATAGAACACATGTATTTTGTAACCTACTGTGTCAAAAAGGATGAAAAATGTGTTACACTTCATTTTGCTCATTTAATAGTAAAGAATTATCTGGAAAGATAAATTAAAAACTCAAAGAAATATCACAGAAAACAGAATAGGAAAAAATAAAGAGCAATAGGGGAGAAAAGTTATGAAAATTACAAAATAGACCCAGAAGGCTCCATACAACAGTGGGTTATAGTGAAGTATTCTAAAACTAAAGGGACAAGACGATTTAACTGCAGAATTCCCAAACCATATCAGCATAAATCTTCAGAGGCAGGGATAAAACTCCAAATGCTTCCAGAAAGAAAAAAATAAAACCACACAGAAAAGGACCAGAAATAAGAGTGTCTCTGGACTTCTTGACAGCAATTAACTTCAAATTTCTGAAAAAAAATTATTTCCAATATGGTCTACATTTAGTTAGCCAATTGAGTGTGAAGTTTGAATAGAGTCATTTTCATACATGCAAATTTCACCTCACATGGGATTCTTTTCTCAATAAGCTATTAGAAAATGTATTCCATCAAAATGAGACAGGAAATTAAGAGAACTGAGACATGGAATCCAGGAAACAAACAGTGCAAATTAGTTGAAACAAACAGGCTAAAGGCAAATGCAGGATGATGACCAAGCAGCCTCTAAACAACAGACGTGTAGCAGGTTGGGAGAGCAACCGAGCTAGAGTGGAACAGGATAGGAGATGAGATTTCAAGAGAGATGTCTCCCAGGAGAGTTTATGGAAACTAGCTTGAGAGGTACTGAAAGAATTAGCAAGAAGTACATAACTACTACAACAAATGAAAACAGAGGCAATTATTTATTCTAGAAAAGACGGAAAGTTGTAAGGAAAACAGAATTCTTAAAAAGAAAAATAATTTATTGTGTCATAACTATGAAACTATCAATTATTATTTTAATAAAAAATTGTGATACAGGGAGAACTAAGTGTGAGGGTATGGTAAGGGGTATTCAATTTATGTGTGCATATATGAAAGCTAATTTCTCATCTAGCATAGTAAGAAATTAATAAATTAAGTCTACAGTGGCCAAAGAATATAGAGGTAATAAAACAGAAGGGTTCAAAACTATCTTTATGGAAATTATATTAAGAATATCTGCCATGTGGTTATATTGTTTGGGCTCAAATCTTGGCTCTGTCCTTTTCTATTTCAGAAGATTGTTTTTTTTTCTAATATAAACTTGCCTTTCAGTAATACTTAACTTTAGAAAATAAGTGCACATACAATTTTGATTAAAAAAATAAAAAAAGAATAGCTCACTTATGAGTTCTGACAATTAAGTTCATGAACTCATCATAGAAAAAAGTATTACATGCCTCATTGCTGAGTATAACTACATCATCTTCGAAGTACTTTCCTTGGGAAGCTATGCACCCACACCAGTTCCTACTCCACCCATCAAAGCAATTTTGGAACTCTTTTCAGGAACAGCCATCAGAGCTGTCATCGTAAAAGGCCTGACAAGTTCATGAACTTGCTACTGTGCGCCTTACATTGGCAGCACTGTACGAACAAATTGGTAAGGGTTCATAACTGTGGTATGGCAGTGTCTCAGAGCTGCCTTTGTTTTGACGTGTGGCAGCATCTTGCTAATTAAGTGCTCATTATTGTTGAGCCAAGCACACTCAAGAGACTCCATAAATCGGTATAAACTTTCTGAAGAGGAATATAACAATGTGTGAAGACATTCTACTATCCAAGAAAGTAATTTAAAATGTAGTAAACTATTTTAAATCACACATGAACTTTATGAACACCCTGTATTATGATACAGCTAAATAAAATGAAATTCTACCAAGGGTACCCAACCTGCCAGATTCTGTGAAGACTGTTTTGCTTATCTGCAGCATCGAATATTGCAAAAATTATGCAAAGACCTTTGTTTTGTTCATCAGTTCTTGTTAGTGTTTGTATGTGTGGCCCAAGATAACCCTTATTCCAATGTATGGCAGAGAAGAAAAAAGGTTGGACACCCCTGTGACATCAATAATGTTTTAATAACAGAAAAATTCTTATAATGAATAATAAAAGCAGGGTACAAAACTGTGTTTATAGATAAACATCTATTAAGTGCTAGATAAACTCATATATCCAAAGATAAATCCAATCTATAAAATGTGTGCAGTCATAGTCTCTGATGATAATATATGCAACTTTATTTCCTTCTTTGAAATTGTTTTGATTATCCAAATTTTCTTCAGTAAGCATGAAATAATTTTACAGATGGAAAAAGCAAAATTTGTTTACATATAGTGCTGTCTTACATACCTTGGTGGTTGTTACTGAAGTAGCCAAGTTTGTAGTTTTGGAAGATGACCCATTAGAACTTGCTGGTGTTGTCTGAGCTACTACAGATTTACTATTTGTTCCGTTAGCAGTACTGGCAGAGTGGGAGAAAGTAAATTTGAAGCCACCAGGAGATGTCCTTTTGGGAAGATTTTCCTTATCTTCACTTTCTTTTGCTAAAGTGAAAGTAAAATTTTGAACTATAAGTATTCCTAAGCCAAAGCATCTGAAAAGAACAATTTAAAAACCTTCCAAACACTGTTTTACTTTCTAAGAGCTAAAAGAGCATGATGTGTACAGTGTTTAAGTCTTTATTAGCTAGAATCTTACACATTTCTGTAATAGAAAGGACCTTAAGAATCATATAACAAAATAGGCCAACTTGTGCTTCAAGTCTACATTCTGGCATCTAATGTATACTTCCAAGGACTCATTAACTGTCTGAATTTTCCATTTATTGTCTCCCTGTGGCTTCCACTCACTGACTCTACACTTCTCCACTCACTGTTAGAACCTAAGAATTTCTCCACAAAGTCATTATTTCAAATCCCAAAAGACAAAAGACAATGATCCAATCTGTAAGTCTCTTATTTCCTAAATATTCGTTTCCTTTTTCTGTTTCTTTTATGACATAGGTGTCCAGTCCCCTTTAACATCTGGTTGCTATTCTGTATGACTCTCAACAGTGGATACAGTATTTCAAATATGGCTTTACAGCCTCTTTTGACAGTAGTTGGGGAAGTACCTATAATGCATGAAGGTAAAGAATTTGTTTACTAAAGATACCTACTCCTTTGGACATTATTTAATAGACTACTGTTACCCCAAACCAAAGCAAATAGAACTCATTGCATTAATGAGTGTAAAATGAGTGAGGTTGGGAACAACAGTTTCAAGGAAAAGGTAATAAATCAATGAAATTAATTCTCTGATGAGAACTGCCTTTCCCCCCTTCAAAATTACAGACTTATATAATAAATTCAGGAAAGACTTCTGTCTTTCAAGATACAAGTTTTTATAAAATATGTAAATGATATATGTAGGACAGCATTCCCCAAAATGGTAATGCTTTGGGCCACAATTACAGTGATTAGTTCAGCCAGGTGGCACCATGGCTCAGGCCTGTAATCCCAGCACTCTGGGAGGCAGAGGTGGGTGGACCTTTTGAGCTCAGGAGTTTGAGACCAGCAGAGCAAGAGTGAGATCCTGTCTCTATTAAAAATAGAAAAAACTAGCCAGGTGTGGTGGTGCACACCTGTAGTCCCAGCTACTTGGGAGGCTGAGGCAGTAGGATTGCTCAAGCCCAACCATTTGAGGTTGCTGTGAACTATGATGACGCCAAGGTGTCTACCCAGCTTAATAGAGTGAGACTTAGCCGAAATGAATAAATAAATGATTAGTAATTAAAAAACAAGTTAAGCATATTTGAAAGCCAGGAGAAATTTTACTTTTTCACTTCTTTTGATACTATATATAACTTTTATAATAATTTTAAAATTTCAAATAGCAATATTACGTCTTTGAGCTCAGTTTCCTTAGCTGTAAAAGGTTCAAGCAGCAAACTCTAGAGGGTTTCTATGGGTCTACATGGTCTCTATTATTACTGGAGATGCTACTATAGAAAAAAAGTTAAGATTATTGAAATAAGGCAAAGTATAAGTACACAATGCAATTTCTAAATAGCTAATGAACAGCATCACAAAATGGCAAGTTTTAAGAAATACATTTTAAACATGAAAAGAATTCCTAAATAGATTTGGAAAAAGTACAAAATCTTAAAGTGACATATTCATAAAATACATAATGTTCATCTTTCTTGCTGTAAAAACTATGATCAAACCTTCATAAGCAACTGAATAATTTCTGCCCTAAATTATTTACCAGCCAGAAATTATTTAGCTCCTATTTATAGGGGCTAAACTATGTAAAAATTCAAAAATTTAATACCTTTTTTAGTCTCCATGAATTTTTCATAGGTATCTGGAAAATCATCTTCTGGTTTAGATTTCTCTACCGGTGCTACAACTGCTTTTCCTTCCTCCTCTTCATCTTCATTAAACCACATTTCTTCGTCCTCTTCCAAGGCTTTTGCATCTCTGCGAAATCTGTTACTACGCAATATAGATGGTACACTGTAAGAAATATATTACAAATATTGAGTAAAGATTTAAAGTTTATAATCTGATTAAACTGAGGGAATAATTTATTACCAAGAGGAACTGAAGTAATTTTAACTTAGCATAATTTATATCAAAATCACCTCAGTCATGAATATATAAGCCAGAGAATGCACCAAAATGTTCAGGATGTTATAAATTAAACTAAAAATTCATCTTGAATTACAATACAGAGTAGTAATTCTTCACATAGAGGATTCCTGGAAAAGAGGACATTCTAGCCTCCTATATATAACCCTGTGCTATCTAGTGATGGAAAGAAAATCCCTTAGTAAATTTTGCATCTAAGATCTAAACTACAGATAATTTCGGGCACAATTTTGTAGGCTATAAATGAAATATAATTAAACAATACCTGTTCAGTTTCTGATTTTGTTTGTCTTTTTCTTGCTCATATTTAGTCTTCAATCCTTTAAATGTCTGAACATATTCAATCGATTCAAGTGCTTTATAAAAGTTTTCAACTATATGTGCAGTAAGAGACTTGATATCTTCCTGTATAAGCACAAAATTTACATTTGAAATATAATACAATGCTTGTTAGGAGACAAATTACAAAAACTTATTTTGTGTCACTTCAAAGCTGATCAGAACAGGTTTTCCAAAATCACCTTCCTAGTTTCTTTACTTAGTACCACAATAAAAACTAAAAAAAAAGAGAAGCAATTCACTGGAGCTCTTTTGGGGGAATTTTTTGCATTTATATTTATTATTGCACTAATAATCTTATATTAATTGTAGCACTCTACAATTGAAAAAGCACTTTTACATACAATTTCATTTGATCCTCATGACAATTCTATAAAATGTTTTATTAACCCCATATTACAGAAAAACAAAACTAAGTCTTTGAGAACACACAGCTAGTTAGAAGGCAGATATTAAAAGCTATATACAGAACCTGGCAAAGGCTTGAAGACAAAGAACTCTCTGAAGCCTTTCCTGCTTAAGAGATTATCTTAAGAGGAAGTGGAAGAAAACAAAAAAGGAGATGTCCTTACATAATTAATAATAAGCAGCACAGCTTCCTCCAACTATATGACATACACAGATCTGATAAACTATCTGAAATTCCACTCCTCTATTTCTACAGTCATCCAGTGGTATAATCTTTGTGAAATAAACTACCTGATAGTAAGAAATGCACAAGCAACTTTTCTGATATGCCACAATCTGGTGGCATTAAGGATTTTTAGTTTTTAAACATAGTTCCCTTGGATAATAAAAATATATACAAAGGAGAAAAATCAGTTAACTTAGGTAAAATGGTTCTGTGTTATATATGGAACAAAAAGATAAGTTTTGGGATTCAGTGCTCAAATTTATTCTCAGAAAAACATAATTCTATCATGGGGATAGGGATGGGTCAATAATGTTGTAATTCATTTTATTATATCTCACCAAAAATTTAAAGAAGAAAAATATAAAATTTAATAAAGAATAACATTTATAAAAATATAAAAAGTTCTGATTCACTAGAACAGTACCCTGTCAACGTGAATTCAGATATCTAGTAAGCTAGTTAACCAGGTTCCTTCTTTATACTTCCACCCTCTTCATCCTTTCAGCCAAATAATCTTCATGTGAGAATACCATGTCATTAGTAGAAAGTTTTTAGCTTTGACTTCTTTTGGGGGGCCGGGGCTGGGTGTGAACGTACCACCTCCGGTATATGGGGCCAGCACCTTTCTCCTCTGAGCCACAGGCGCCGCCCTTTAGCTTTGACTTTTTTCAAGTTCCTTCCAACCATGTAGCCATTTATTCAGTGGAATGATTTCAGTGTGTATGTGTAAGAGATGCAAATTCATTATATTTGTTCCACAGTTATTCACATAGGACTCTCTCCAAACATTTTTATGACAAATCTTTTGTTGCCTAAAACTGAGTTGGGACAGCTTCAAGCCATGACTGTGCTACCATCCAAATGGATGCCCCTGAATCGGTCACTTAATGACTTTAGATATATTAATTTCTTCAACTGTAAAATAAAATAGTTGGAGTACTCCTTCTAATTTTTTGGTCTCATCAACTTAAAATTCTAGGATTCCATCCCACCTTTTATGCATTTTATATCAATGTCTACTGAAGGGATTATTTTTCAATCTTTCTATTCATTTCTTAATCCCTACCCCTACAACAGAAAACCATGTTTTCTTAAAAGAACAGATAAATAAGGTATGCTTGACTGAAATGTCTACATATGCCAAATGTGATCCTAAAACAAACATTTGGTCAATAAAAATGGAACTAAAACAAGTGAATAAATATGGGTTACTATGCTGAATTTCACACTTTAAAATATTAACATTACTAAACATTTATATAACCACGTGGCAAATAATAAAAAGTAACTGATTTTTAAAATTTCAGTTTATTAGAAAAAGATTCTAACACACGTAGAATGAACAATTTCAAGAGAAAAAGAGGAATGAAGAAATCATTTTGCATACATATAATTCTTTTATTATTTTTATATAATTACTTCTTTACATATAATTAATTCTTTTAGATATAATTACTAAGGTTTTAATACAAACTTACCACTCTTATAAACTCAAACAACTCAACAACAGCTGAATTCAACAGATTGTACCGAGTTCCATTATCTAGCAGTGCATTTATAACTGGCTCAAAAAGATTTCCCTTGGTGATGTAACGATTATAAAATTCATCTTTAAGGCCAATTATCCGCCTCATAAAGCGAAGAGCACCTAATTAAAATATAACATAGGAGAAAAATAATATGGGGAGTAAGTTGATGATCTTACTAATATTATTATATAGACATTTTAAAATATAAGGAACATATAATGTATACATTCTTCTAAAAAAGTAAAATTATACACCTAAAAATAATTGGGCTTTGGGAAAAACAGCGTGCTGGGGAAGACTGCTCAAAACTTGTACAACTTTGTAGCCAGATCGAACAAAAAAAAAAAAAAAAAAAAAAAATTGGGATCTGGGAGAACTCCCCAGGGACATAGGTCAATGGCAAAGGCATTAAAAAATACATAAAACCCACAGGCAGGACTTAGAGACATGCTGAGACAATGCAGTGAAGACAGCTCAGGATCAGTAAGGAGCTGTTGTTAAGGTGGGTACAGAAGTGGTGCAACCTGCCACAAGCCAAGATTGCCTGGCTTCTCTGGTGGAGGGAACTTTAGAGACAGATGGGTCTTATTAATTTTCAGAAAACATAGCAAACTGTCCTCTTGATGCTAGTAACATAACAGGAGATTTAAAGTTGTTCTACTTCTCTGATGAAGGCTACAGTTCCAGTCCCCATTATTCCACCCCCCACCTTGTCTTGGAAAAATCATTTGTGAACCAACACTATCTCCATATAATGACATCATTCTCTTGTTTACCAACTGATTATAAGGTATTTTGTCTATACATTGTGGCAGATTAGACTATATTTGTAAAATACACATTTCAGAATACCAAAAAGAAATCTCCCTTTTAACTACAGTTTTCCCTAGCTAAATAAAGTTAGCAATATTACTGTTGAAATTTATGTGGAACATAAAGGACTGTAATTCCAATATCTCAGTGTTTTTTGGCCCTTCCCCTAATTTAATTTATTTTACAGATAACAATAGCCAAATATTTAAAACACAGGGCTTCTGATTTTATAAGTCAGTTTCTCATTCCAATCCTTTCTGTGTGGATAAGAAGTCATTCATCTCCTTTTGTGGCAGGGTAAAAAATTGTTTACTTAAAAAGAATGAGGTATTGACAAAGGTGGGAACGAACAGCATTCTCACATATTGCTGGAAGATAAATTGATATACACACAAAGCTATAGTTACAACAGCACTGTTTATAATAAAGGTAATTCTGAAACAATATAAACAAATTCTGGAAATTCACTCAATTATGATATATCCACATTAAGAGGAATACTCCGAACTCATCGAAAAGCACTATAAGCCAAGTAGGAAAACATAAGAACATTGATCCTTCTAAAATTAATATAAAAATATAATTCTAATCAAGATGAACTGGATAAAGTTCTTTTTTTTTTTTTTTTTTGAGACATAGCCTCAAGCTGTCACTCTGGGTAGAGTGCCATAGCATCACAGCTCACAGCAACCTCCAATTCCTGGACTCAAGTGAGTCTCTTGCCTCTGCCTCCCAAGTAGCTGGGACTACCCGTGGCCACCACAACACCTGGCTATTTTTTGGTTGCAGCCATCATTGTTGTTTGGCGGGCCTGGGCTGGATTTAAACCTGCCAGTTCAGGTGTATGTCGCTGGCACCTTAGCTGCTTGAGCCATAGGCGCTGAGCCAAAGTTTTTTTTTTTTTTTTAGAGATAGTCTCACTTTATCACCCTCAGTAGACTGCCGTGGTGTCACACAGCTCACAGCAACCTCCAACTCCTGGGTTTAGGCGATTCTCTTGCCTCAGCCTCCCGAGTTGCTGGGCCTACAGAGCCCACCACAACACCCGGCTATTATTTTGTTGCAGTTTGGCCTTGAACCTGCCACCCTCAATATATGGAGGTGGCACCCTACCCACTGAGCCTCAGGCACCACCCAGAACTGGATAAAGTTATTGTGGAAGAACACTTGTCCAAGAACCAAGAAAATTATGAAAAAGAAAAGTGAGGGAGGGCTCAGTAGGTATTACCACAGAGATACTACAAGGGCATAAGGATAAATACTGCCATTATTTCATTTGGTAAAATCACAATCCAGAAATAAGACAAATATGTGTGTTAGCTTACTGCATTAATAAAAGTGATATTCAGTTCAGAAAAAAATATGGTTTAATAAAGGTATTGGGACAGTTGGTTACCTACCTAGAAAAAAATAAAGCTAGACCTTCACTTCAAATCATATGCAAAAGTTCAGGTGTATTACATATATTATAAATGTAAAAAAGGAAAATAATAAAAATACTAGAAGAATACCAAACTGAAGAAAAATGAGGAGAATATTTGTATTATCTTAGGACACAGACGACTTTCTTAAGACAAAAAATTTGAAAGTTATAGAAAGAAAAACGTTTTTCTCACCATAAGTAATCTTTAAAGGTATATGGAAAATAATAGCAGATACAAAAAGAAAGACAAAAGGCAAACATGACATCTGTCCTTCCAAAATATCATAAACTGTTCATATCTTTAATATAGAAGAGCTCTAAGAAAAAGACAACAGGGAATACACAACAAATAAGAATGCAAAGTATACTAAAATAAGAAAAGATGCTGCCAGGGGAAAATGCAAATTAGAACAAAAATGGAATACCAAATTTCCATCATTAGATTGCTAACATTCTAAAAAGTAGCAACCTCAAGTACAGGGAGAATGTCAAGTGCTTCATTCAATCTTTTGAGAAAGTAATCTGGCAACTATTAAATTAAAATGTAAAAGGATATATTAAAAAGTATAAAACAGGGAGGGCATGGGCGGTTCATGCCTGTAATCCTAGCACTCTGAGAGGCTGAGGCAGGAGGACTGCTTGAGCTCAGGAGTTTGAGAACAGCCTGAGCAAGAGTGAGACCCCATCTCTACCAAAAAAAAGGCAGCGCCTGTGGTTCAAAGGAGCAGGGCGCCGGCCCCATATGCCGCAGGTGGTGGGTTCAAACCCAGCCCTAACCAAAAACTGAAAAAAAAAAAAAAAAAAAAAAAAAAAAAAAGATACACCTGTAATCCCAGCTACTTGGTAGGCTGAGGCTGGAGGACCACCTGGAGTTTGATGGTTTGATGGCTATGATGACACCACTGCATTCTCTATCTTGGGGAATAAACCAAGACTCTATGTCAATAAACAGCATAAAACATATAAGGATTTTGTCCTGGCAATCTCATTATTAACAAACTATCCTAAAAAACACATAAATTAGCACTTAAAAGATGTATATGCTGTATGCTATTTACCAATGTGGTTTGGAGTACAAAAAAGCAAAAACTACCTTCTAAATCCATCCACTGGAGAATGGTGGAAGAATCTGTGGAAAAGCCTGCACTGTGGAATCTTACTCAGCTATCTTTAAGGAAGAAATTCACAACCTATCAATTAACCTAGAATATTATTAAAAGGGTGAGAAATGTGTTAGTATAACCTTGTTTTTGTAAAAATAAAAATAAAAAGTTATATATATATATATATATATGTATGTGTCAATGTTTTATTTCAATTTATTGCAAGGAAAAGACCTCTAGGAAACCAATTCAATAAATTCACTTCTTGGTTATTAGGACATTTTATGGGGAAAAAAATACTAGTTACATAGTTATTGTTGGAGTAGTTACATTGCAAATGAATGGTGAAAAGTCACTAACCAATCATTTTTTTTTTTGAGACAGAATTTCACTTCCTATCACCTTGGAGAGAGTGCAGTGGCATCATCAAAGCTCACAGCAACCTGGCTCAGCGCCCATAGCACAGTGGTTTCAGCGCCAGCCACATACACCAAGGCTGGTGGGTTCGAACCCAGCCCCGGCCAGCTAAGCAACAATAACAACTGCAACAGAAAAATAACCAGGAGTTGTGGCAGCCGCCTGTAGTCCCAGCTACTTGGGAGGCTCAGACAAGAGAATAGCTTAAGTCCAAGAGTTTAAGGTTGCTGTGACACCATGGCACTCTACCGAGGGCAACAGTGTGAGACTCTATCTCAAAAAAAAAAAAAAAAAGTAACTTCAAAGAATATGTACTTATTTTGTAATAGAGAAATATGATTAGGTAATGAATAAAACATTCAGATACAAAAAATACATTCAATTTATATGAAATCCTTTGGGAAATAGAAATGAAAGAAACAAGAAAAAAGAATTATGTAAAAATGTTTTAATTTTGGAAAAAAATCATGATAGTAGATATCAAATGTCTTGGGTATTTAGCTTCCATTGATTATATTTTTATTTATAAAATTCTTTTGAGATGGGGGGTTCTCCTTGTGTTGCCCAGGCTGGTCTAAAACTCCAGGACTTCACCTATCCTCCCACCTCAGCTTCCAGAATGATTACAATACACAGAGCAAACTCCTGGGCCCAAGCAGTCTTCTTAACTCAGCCTCTGGTATAGCTGAAACCACAAGTGCCCACCACAATCCCTGGCTACTTTTTCTATTTTTAGTAGAGAATTGGGTCTGGCCCTTGCTCAGGCTGGTCTCCAACTCCTGAGCTCAAGGTAATCTACCCACCTTGGCCTCCCAGAGTGCCCGGATTCCAGGCATGAGCCACCAAGCCTGGCCTATATATTTTTGTTTGTTTAAGACAGGGTATCCCTTCATTGCCCCAGATAGAATGTAGTGGTGTGTTGGAGCGCCCTGTAACCTCAAACTTGTGAGCTCAAGCAATCCTCCTGCTTCACTCAGCCTGTCTGGTAGCTAAGACTACGATGATTGCAGCAACGACCCCTGGCTAGTTTTTATTTCTATATTTGATTTGGTAGAGACGGGGTCTCACTCTTTCGAAGACTGGTCTCAAACTCCAGGTCTCAAACAATCCTCCTGCCTTGGTCTCTTTCCAGAGTGCTAAGGATTACAAGTGATAGTCACTATGCCCACCTCTGATGATTACATATTTAATATGAGGTAACAAGTGCGGCATGGTGGCTCACTCCTATAATTCCAGCACCTTGGGAGACTGCAAGTGGAAGTTTCCCTTGGGACCAGGAATTGAAGGCCAGCCTGAGCATCATAGTGGGACCCCATTTCTACAGAAAAAAATTTTTAATTAGGCAGTGCAGTAGTATCTGTGTTCCTAGCTATGGCAGAGGATGGCTTGAGCACAAGAGTTCCAGGTTGGAGTGAGCTATGATTGAGTCTCTGTAGCACAGCCTGTGCCACAGAGGGAGACCTTGTCTCAAAACTAAACAACAAAAATAGTGAGGTTACAGTCAATATTTACTATGCACATAGTATTCATCCTTTCCATCTATTTAAACTTATATCGTAAATTGTCAAAAGAAATGTGTAAATATGATTTACAGGAACAAGATTTTGATTCCATCACCTAAACAGGTGCTCCTGGTGGCCAGAACTGAGCACTAAAGGGATGCAGCATCCCCTTGTGGCCATCACAGGCGCCGCAGCAGAACAGAGAATCTAGACAAACAGGCAAGAACAATGGAATATGAATCGCTTAATGTAAGTCACCAATATAAGATATTAGAGCAAAACAATTTGTTAATCCTATGAATGCAAAAAAACCTATTTTTTTTTGAGACAAGAGTCTCACTCTCTTGCCCTGGGTAGAGTGCTGTGTTGTCATATCTCACAGAAACCTCACACTCTTTGGCTCAAAGGGTCCTCTTGCCTCAGCTTCTGGAGTAGCTCCAACTACAGGCACCTGCCACATTATCTGGCTGGTTTTGTTTTTTTTTTAGTGGAGGCTGGGTCTCACTCTTGCTTAGGAGGGTCTCAAACTCCTGAGCTCAAGCAATCCACTCGCATCAGCCTCTCAGAATATTAGGATTACAGGTGTTAGCCACAATGCAAGACCGGAAAACTTATTTTATAAACTCAAACACCCATTCTTTTTTTTTGGTGGGTAGGAGGAACAGAATGTCCCTATGTTATCCCAGCTAGAATGCAGTGGCCTTGTCATAGCTTACTGCAACTTCAATCTCCTGGACTCAATTGATCCTCCTGCCTCAGCCTTCTGAGTAGCTGGAACTACAGGCCCCCACCACAATGCTTGGTTAATTTTTTGTAGAGATTGGAAGTTGAGAACATTTGCTCTGTCGCTCATGCTGATCTGGAACTCCTGGCCTCAAGCAATCCATCCACCTGCCGGGCCTCCCAAAGTGCTAGGATTACAGGTACCTTGCCTGGCCCTCATTCATATTTTATATGTATTTATATATGTTTTAATCTTATAATAGAAATAGAAGGAAATCTGCTTAATCTAATGAAGAATACAAACCAAAAATCTCCAGCAAACACCATACATAACAGAAAGTGTTGTACACTTTCCCTTCAGAGTCCAGAAGACAATAACAACAACAGTATCACACTTCCATTTGGTATAGGTCCTGCCTTGGAAAGTAAAACAAGAAAAAGAAAAACAAAATTATCTTTTTTTTTTTTTTTGAGACAGAGTCTCACTCTGTTGCCCCAGGCTGGAGTACTGTGACCGTGATAGCTCACAGCAACCTTAAGTTCTTAGGCTCAAGTGATCCTCTTGCCTCAGCCTCCTGAGTAGCTGGGACTACCGGCTCCTGACACCAACCCTAGCTAATTCTTCTATTTTTAGTAGAGACTGGCTTTTGCTCAGGCTGGTCTTGAACTCCTGAGCTCAAGTGACCCATCCACCTCGGCCTTCTAGAATGTTAGGACTACAGGCGTGAGCCACCATGCCAAGCCTAAAATTATCTTTATTCTCAGTCCATATGATTATCTTCACATAAGATCAAAAGAACCTAGAAGGACACTGTCCAATACTGTGGCCACTAGCCACATGTGGATATTGAGCATTTGAAATGTGGCCAATTTGAATTGAGATGTGCTGTATATCTAAAATACACACTAGATTTTATTTTTTATTTATTTTTTTTTTGAGACAGAGCCTCAAGCTGTTGCCCTGGGTAGAGTGCTCTGGCATCGCAGCTCACAGCAACCTCCAACTCCTGGGCTTAAGCAATTCTCTTGCCTCAGCCTCCCTAGTAACTGGAATACAGGTGCCCACCACAACACCTGGCTATTTTTTGGTTGTAGTTGTCATTGTTGTTTGACAGGCCTGGGCTGGATTCGAACCCGCCAGCTCTGGTGTATGTGGCTGGCACCTTAGCCTCTTGAGCTACAGGCGCCTAGCTGCTACACACTAGATTTTAAAGACTTTGTATTTTAGAAGTGAATAATTAATATTTTTTATATTATTATTAAATTTGGGAGGTATACCTGGTAAATAAAATATGTCAAATAAATATAATTTTAAAATAATAAAAACATCATTAAAAGTAAAATGAAAGTAATTTTATCTGTTTATTTTTACTTTATTAATAAAACTACTAGGAAATTTTAATTACATATGTGGCTCACATATTTCCATTGAACAGTGCTGATTTAGATTTAGACAATCCTTTAGAATTAAAACAATAGCTCAGCAAAGTTGTTGGAATACAAGACTGATAATACAGAAATGAATTGCATTTTTAGACAAACAGTAAACTGTTCTAATTATAATAATCAATTAAAATATTAACCTGTCATTTATAATAGGAGAAAATATTCCTTGGATATTATGTACAAATACACACAAAGACCTCTATGGAATGAATTATACAGCTTTATAGCAAGATTAAAGCAAACAAAAGATATGAATGGAAAGATGCATCAAGGTCATAGATGGTACATCTAGTATCAAAAAGATGGAAAATTCTTCCCAATGTAATCTATAAGTTCAAAGCAATTTCAATCAGAAATTTCAACAAATGTTTTTATGTTCCATATTTTTTCGTTTCTAGGTTATTTCTTGAATTAAATAGCAGCATGAATTGTTGCCAGAAATGGAAGCGCAGGCCACACAATAAGCAATGAAACTCATCTAGCCCCTCAAAGCACACAATGACAATCAGGGGTGGGTCCACACTTTGGGTCCAGAAGTCCTAGAAACTCCTTGACTCTAGGCAGCTTGGTGTGGATAAAAGCAAGTTAACCTTTGGCCTTGCACAGTGGCTCATGCCTGTAATCCTAGCACTCTGAGAGGCCACGGCAAGTGGATAACCAGAGCTCAGAAGTTCAAGACCACCTCAGCAAAAATGCAAGAGTGAGATCCTGTCTCTACTAACCCCCCCCAAAAAAATTATATATATATATATCAGCCAGGTGTGGTGGTAGGCACCTATTGTCTCAGCTACTTGGGATACTGAGGAGTTTGAGGTTGGCAGGAAAAAAGCAAGTTAACCTTCCTTGTGGTTCTCTAATGAGTGGAAGCGGCCCAGTACCCTTTCAGAGCAAAGACCAGAAGATAAATGTCCCCTAAAACCTAGGAATATACAGACTCTCAAGTCTCATGGAGAGAGCACTTCAAAGAACCTCCCCCACAAAGCGCCATCCCTTTCCTGTTCCCGGAGCCCCTTAGCCCCTTGCCGAGCCCTGAGAGATGCAGTATTATCCCAAGGTGGGAACTTTGCTTCTCTATGGGTCTCTTTAACCTCCCGTTACATTGTGAAATACAGCAAGCATGCTAGAGTATCAAACACCCGCATATGTGGATGAACCTTGCTAACATGCCATGTGAAAGAAGCCAGTACAAAGGATACATGTTATATGCTTCTGTTTGTATGAAATGTCCAGAGTAGTCCGGTGAGAGAAGGAGAGGCTGGGAGGCAGGGGAGACTGGGGAGACCGGAATTTAACTGCTAATTAGTGCTTATTCTTGGAGGGGAAGGAGTGACAAAAAGGTTCTAAAATTCGACTGTGGTGATTGCACAATTCTGTGAATATATTAAAAGACATTCGCTTTGGGTGCATTACATGGCTTTTTTCTTTTCTTTCTTTTTTATGTATTTATTTTGAGACAAGAGTCTCACTGTGTCTACTTGGTAGAGTGCTGTGCCGTCACAGCTCACAGCAACCTCAAACTCTTGGGTTTGAGCGATTCTCTTGCCTCAGCCTCCCAAGTAGCTGGGACTACAGGCTCCTTCCAAAACAACCGGCTATTTTTGGTTGTAGTTGTCTTTGTTTGGCAGGCCCGGGCTGGATTCGAACCGGCCAGCCCCACCCCCCACTCCCAGCAGCTGAGCTACAGGCCCCAAGTCATGGCTTTTAAATTATGTCCAATAAATCTATTTTTGAAATGTATTATATAAATTTAAATGACATATATTGTCAAATATAGTTGACTTGCTAGTAAAGCACAATAGCAAAGAAAAAGTTTCGGTTCAGAGGTATGACAAGCAGGATGTTTACACAAGCAGGTGGGAAAATCAATGAGCCAGTTTCCTTTCCAAGGTTGCCCAGTCAGCGCTTTTGTTAGGAAGGAGCATCTACAGGCTGCCTGTTCTCTCTCTCTCTCTCTCCCTCGCTCTCTCTCTCTCTCTCTCACTCCCTCGCTCTTACTCTCACTCCCTCTCTCTCTCTCTCTCTCTCCCTCCCTCTCTTTTTTAGTCTCACCCTTTGCCCTGAGCGGAGTGCAGCAACCTCAGACTCGGGCTCTGGACATCCTGCTGCCTCCGCCTCCCAAAGCCGCTGGGATTACAGGCTGGCCGCGCGCCCGACTGTTTTTTGTTTGTTTGTTTTTCATTTTTTTACTGAGTCGGGGGTCTCACTTTCCGTTCAATTTTTCTATTTTTAGTAGAGAGGGGGTCTCGCTCCTGCTCAGGCTGGTCTCCAACCCTGAGCTCAACGGATCCTCCCGCCTGGGACTCCCAGAGTGCTAGGATTAGAGGCGTGAGCCACCGCGCCCGCCTTTTCACAGCAGTCCTTATTTAAAAGCACTGAAATTCTGAAGGCACAAACGTACAATATAGATAAAACCCGAGTCTCTGACCTGGACTGCCTTTATACCGCAGCTGGCCGACGCTCCGCTTCGCCCCCTAATGGTGGCACAGGCGCACAGTGCGACTACGCACACTTTCCCAGCACCGCGGGTGACTCACCCTATTTGCATACCCACAATGCACTGCTGGCGGTACAAACTAGAACGGCAATAGTTGAAATTTTTCTTTCAAATGTATTTTGTAAAGTTTAGTTTTGTCTTTATGGAATTATAGGAAATTTTCTTTCATGTACAGAGTCTTGGCATTCACTAGGCACCATTAATGTACTAGGAGTTTCTGTTGTCCGAGGTTTGAATTAGGGCTAACAAAAAGCATACTCTGGTTTCTCTTCAGATCGTATAAATCTTTCGCCTTTTACTAAAGATTTCCGTGGAGAGGAACAACTCTGAGTCTGAAACCAATTTTTTGAGGCCTTGCCTTGGTAAGGCTACTTAAGCGGTTAAAAAAAAGAGAAAATATGGTTTGGGCGGGTGTCTTCA
>CAUYPK010050892.1:0-29188 GCA_963574355.1 Loris lydekkerianus
CACACACACACAGACACACACAGACACACACACACACACAGACACACACACACTGACACACAGACACACAAGACACACATACACACACAGACACACAGACACACACACAGACACACAAACACACACACACAGAGACACACACAGACACACAGACACACACAGACACACACAGACACACAGACACACACACACAGACACACACACACACAGACACACAGACACAGACACAAAGACACACACAGACACACAAAGACACACAGACACACAAAGACACACAGACACACAAAGACACACAGACACACACACAAAGACACACAGACACACACACAGACACACACACAGACTCACAAAGACACACAGATACACACACAGACACACACACACAGACACACACACACACAAAGACACACAGACACAGACACACAGACACACAGACACACACAGACACACAGACACGCACACACAGACACACACAGACACACAGACACACACACACACAGACACACACACAGACACACAAAGACACACAGACACACACACACAGACACAGACACACACAGACACACAGACACACACACCATCCACAGCCAGCACATGCTAACAGGCTCATGCCATAGATTACATTTCCAACTTCTCTTCATTTTCCTTCTTCCTGACCTCCCTTTCTCCCTCCCTCCCCCTCCCTCCCTTCCTCCCTTCCTTCCTTCCTCTCTCTCTCTCCCGTCCCCTCCCATCCTCCCTCCCTCACTTCCTTCCTTCCTGTCTCTCTCTCCTCATTCCCTCTCATCCTCTTCCTTCCTTCCTTCCTCCCTCCCTCCCTCTCTTCCTTCCTTCCTTTCTCTTTAGCCCTGGGAATACGTGACTCTCAGTCTGATAAGACTAAGAACATCATGACCCTGTTTCAAATAAAGAGAAATAAAAGCAAAGAGAGAGACTTTTAAAGGATTATTTGACGTCCACTGAAATGATAGTTTATTGTGGTAATTATCAGTCCTCAAAGAGACACGATGACATTTTATCCTTTTCTAATAAAGAAATGTCTTTATGATATTAGCACAAATAATAATAAGCTCTGAGGAAAAAATATAGTAGAAAAAAACAAAATTGGAAAGGATTATAAGATAATCATAAATTCTGCGAACTGCACTTAGGATTTCAAGCCCTCATGGAGAGACAGGAGGTGGGAGAGGTTTGACCGGTGTCACAGGTGGAGTTGAGGCCTCTGTGGCTTTTTCACAGAGCAGAGATCTGACCCCACAAGGGAGGTGTGGGCTGGAGGGCTCAGTGTGTCAGAAAGGAGACTGTGGTCAAGGGACGCACAATATGCAAAATAAAATATTTATCCTCATGCATTTTTGCACTTTTCAGATTGTTTCCAGTGAACATGACAAGTTGTACACTCAGTAAATAAAGAAATATTTAAGTATGCATTACAAACAAAAACTAGAGAAAGAAAATTCTGCTTGACAACCATAGGACCTGTAATAACAACTCAATTCAAGAAAAATTTTCTCTCAAACCACTTTAGAGTTTTGTGCTCACACAAGCTATGCACATCCATCTTACCAGATACATGCATTCTTTTCATGGATGTCAGATGTTTAAGAAGTGCATTTGGTGATAAAAGCCCCACATAAGCTCTGTAAACTAAATGCCCCAGGGCTGGTCCCACATCATCGTTGGTGAGATTGACAGTTCCTGTTACAATTCCTGGTGTTCTTTGCCCTCCTGGGAACTCCCCTCTGTCCTGGCTGCTGCTGGCCCCAGTAAACACACCTGTACAAGTCAAGGGCTCCTCTTAACGACCAGAAGTGGCTGGGGCCGAGCTCTGGACCCAGGCAGAAGCGGGGTCCTCAGTGCCGCGTGTAGTGCTGGGCTCTGCTCCTCAGCCCCAGCCCCAGCAGCAGGTGCCCCCACCCTCCACTCCCTGCTCCTTCAGAAAAAATACCTCTGAACGTGGGCCTACGGAGAAACAACCAGCCTTCCCCTTAACAAACAAAAATCGGAAATCTCCATTCTTGTTTGACACCAGTTGGGAAATGGCAACAACAGGGGAGGCTATGGTGCAATAAATGGAAATAGTAATACCTGTATTTAATTACTATGATACCAACATATCGGTGTCTTCACGGGTGACAGTGACGGGCCTCAAACATATCCTTTTCCTGTACTGTAACATAAAAGGGGATGACACATTTATCTGCTCAGTATTTGGAGACTGTGTTCAGCTTTATGAAACTGCATTAATATATTATTAACACAAACATCTCTGGGTTTCAGGCACTTCTGATTCATAAAACATCACACACCTGAAATTGCATGAAAGCACAGAACAACAGGGTGTAACCCCTTTACTGTCTCCAATCAGCACCTTCAACACAAAGCCGGTAGCGCTCACATGTGGCGCCAGTGTGGCTTAGAGAGCTCATGTCACTCCATGTGGCTGGAGGTGGCTTATTTCTTGCCCGTCCCCAATATCACAGGACACCAGAAATGCTGCAGAGCTGGTGCAGTGAGTTTCTATGAGTGCCTGTGTAGGTGTAAGTGAAAGGACCGCCTCACAAATCTGAAAATGATACTTAGAACTTAAAGTCAAACACTTTAAAAATGTTCTAAGTAGAGTTCATCCTTTCTTGCCCATTCTTGTACGTTTTAATTTTCTGTCTGCTCATTTAATCCCAGCTAATTAGAGGATTTCACTGACATGTAATGCTGGACTTTTAAGCCAAGCTCGCAATTACGGGGAGCCAGTACTGCCCCAGCACTGGCCTGCGGGCTCATTGCTAATTCCTCATAAAGCATTTTTCCTAACAATGCTTTACAATGAAGTTGTCAAAGTCCTTCCCAGGGCGGCGGATTTCACCACATATCAACTTTTCCTCCCCCAAATGCTAGATAGGAAATCCTAGGACTTTGATAACTTAGATAATTTCAGTTAGAAAAGGACATCGGAAGTTCTCGTGGTCAAAGTATCCACATCCCTGTTGAAAGGCAGATTTTATTAATGAGCTTATCTCACACATCTAGCCATAATGAATTTAGGACAACCTAATCATTTATTTATTAAAGACAATTCTGACACCTGAACTATTTTACATAAAGTTAGTCATCATCGATATGGGGGGCGGGGGAGAGACAGGGGCATGACATACATTGGTTTGATTTTCCTAAATTACAATCAACAAGTTTTCGACATTGATAAATGTTTTCTTCCCTGAATCAAGAAAATCCAATACATCTAACATTAATCTCATCTTTGTATCTCCCAGCCAAGCTTTTCACCAAGTTCCCTCAAATGTCTCATTGTGCTCCTAGGCAGGTATGAGTGGTGAAGTAACTCTCAGCATCACTCTTTCCTGGACCCCTAAATTCAGCCTCAGTCTAAACCACATGGAAATCCTATTTTCACCCTCACTACTCTGGGTGTGGGACCTGGTACAGCAGCACTGGCCTCCCCTGGACTTGGGCAGAAATACAGAGCCCCCAGGATCTTCTGCTGAGCAGTTGGGTCAGGTCTTCCTAGCAGGAGACCTCAGGGCGGTACTGGCAGGTGTACACCTGCCATCCCCAGACAAGAAGGACGGGTACGGTGAAAACATTTGCTTCGTGAGGTTTCATTTCACAATTGGTGCAAATGCCATTACAACCTTTTGAATTACACAGTCGTGCGGGCTAATAATTTCAGTTCTGGCCTCTAAATGTCATTCAGAAGATCTGCTCAGAAAATCGAAATGAAGAATATTAAGTTATGAGGACTTGTTCCATTCACATGCATTCCTCCCAACGCTAAGAGCTTTATTTTTAGAAGAATAATTGTACCCTTTGTACTGAGAACAAATTAATAACCACTTGCATTTAGCAATTTCAGCTTCACCAGTGGAAGGGCTCACGTACCCATCAGGGTAGAATATCGAAGTGACAATTAGTTAAAATTTAGCTGGGCTTGTGAAAGAAAAAAACCCTGCATTCCAAAGAAAAAAACCCTGTTGTTAAATGAGAACATTTGGGTTACTGGGCAAATATTAAATTAGATGAGTTTGCAGGAGCCATAAACATCTTATCCCAGAGCCTACAGCAAGATAAAGCAGGGACAACAAATAGGCTTTAAAATCGTGTTTTAATCAGACGAAATGTTCTACACAGAAACTCTGACGCAGCAGCAGCCATGGGGCCAGGAAGCAAGCTACACATACAGATAGGAGCCGTCTATTTAGAAATAAAAACGCACCACTTCGTAGCAGTTTTGCTCAAAATAATGCCTTCCATAAATCATTATAACTAGAATAATATTGAATCGAGAATAGGCCCTACTTGACTTTACCGTTATTTAGCATTATCTCTGGGCACCATGACAAAGTTCCATCTTACAGATGTGTTTCTCCATAATGTGAAAATGTAATAAACTAAAAAGTTCATTATCAAAATACTTGATTTGCCATTTCAGGGACGGTGCAGGTGGAGTTGGTGGAGAGAGGACATTGGGGAGAGAATCTGCTCTGAAATGCAGCTGCAGCTATCCGCACATTTGCTGGGTGTGTTTCAGAGCTGGTCTCTGCATATCAATGACATATGCGTCGAGGACGTCCCGTTCTCCTCCTTCTTCCTTTGGGTGGACAGCATGTCTACAGCTTCACAGAGTGAGTTCTCATGATGTGCTCTGGTATCTGGGATTCTCTGCACACTGCCCAGCTCAGGTTTCCTGTCACCTAGAGGGTCCAGCACTTGTCAGGAGGGGACATCGGCCTGTCACCTGAAAAAATGGCAGAGCTGACTCTTTGCACCAGCCGTTGGCCTCGGGGGACCCTGGTGTCCACCAAGACCCTATGGATAGTCTGTCCTTCTCCTTGGACACAGCGAAAAAGTGTTTTAATTCTCTTTATAAGGGAGGAAGTAGGAGGAAGAGCGGAATCCCAGACGGTTAAAGTTGTGTGAATGTAACTCACAGGGAAACCTCCAGCACTGTCAAGAATGAAAGGTGAGCACACGGCAGAGGCTGAAAAGAGACAACACACATCACTGGGCAGAGACAGAATCACTGGGATGTGGGAAAGTCTCCCAGACAGCCAACCACAGAAAACAGTCAGAGTTAGTGATTGATGAACAAGAGACACCCCAGTGAACCCTGCAGACCTCTGAGGGGTCATGGGACATTACCAAGAGCACCCATGTGCCAGCAAGGTGGGAAACCAGGAAGCACAGATGAATCCTACACATGCACAACTCGCCCACATGAACCAGAGACTGTGCTTTGAATTTGGAGTGTTGATGCTTGTCTGGGCTAGCAGTGTGCAGACGAAACTCTCTCCTGATCCTTGGCAATGGCCAAGAGAAGGAACCCAGTCGGCTACACTGTCATAAGGCCACAGACGCAGGAGCTCCACAGTGGACAAGGCCAACAGACGCAGGAGCTCCACAGTGAACAAGGCCAGCAGAGGGAGGAGCTCCACAGTGAACAAGGCCAGCAGACGCAGGAGCTCCACACTGGAGGGTGTTGCCAGGGCTCTTGCCAACAACTTCTGGGTGTTGTGTCTTCTCTCCCATGATGTGTACAACATGCCACTGTTGTACACACTTGACTATAAAATAGTCTGCAGTTAGATGATTTTGACAGCTGTGGGTTAACATGTTTTGAGCACATTTAATGTAGGCTTAGTTAAGCTATGTTGCTGAATAAATGTGTTAGGTGATTGTCCCAGAAAAGCCCAATCCCCAGAAAGCCCCTTCCTGCTTTCAACAGACCAAGACTAGCTGTCTCACTCTTAAAGTTACAGCTCCTTTCCAAGCACAGGGAGTTGCCTACTAGACGTGTCCTTATCTCCCAGTCAGAAAACTTACCTCATCTCCCTGTCCCAATTACCTGCTGAAAATTTCAAACTTCTGGCCTGCCCCTAATGGCTCTTCCCACCAGAGCAGTGACTCCTTATTGGCTATTCTACCGTCCCGTCACCTTTCTAAGACTTCCCCTAACCGAACTTATATCAGGGTGCACTTTTCTTTTGGTCCCTCCTCTATTCTCTCTCTCTCTCTCTCTCTCTCTATCTCTCTCTCTCTTTTCTCTCCCCCTGGTGCTTCTCTGCAGCATCCCTCACCAATAAAGGCCTTTCGTACGAGCCTTGGTGGTCTGTGAGATCTCTGCCGGTCAAGTGCCGCCCTTTCAAGATGTATAAAATGCATTTTTGGTTTAGGATATTTTTGATTTATGATGACTATTTCTGCATGTAACCCCATCATAAGATAAAGAGAATTCTTAATAAAACTTGGTGCTTTTGGTTACACCAAATCATTTCTGTTGGGCCTCAGTATTTTTATCTGAGACCCTTGGGCACTAGAAAATTTTAAAAGTAATTATCTATTAGTAATAATGAAATAAAGAATTATGCATCATAATCTATATTCATTTTATAAAACTAACCCATGGGGTGAAAGCAGCTCTCAGGAGATAAAGTGCAAAATGAATTTTTCCCCCAAAAGAAAACTTAATGAGATTATTTATAATTTAAAGGAATTAACCATTTAATTCTTTTGTATTAACCTTTTTATTGTTTCCTGGAATTTTCCCATTCATTATTTATTCCAATATGTACACCTATCCTGTTAAGTAATAGCCTTAGATCTATATAGTCGTAATCAGGCAAGATATAAGAGTGTCTTGGAGAGCACATTACCCCACCTCCTTTGCAGACTGAGCATGTGAGTTTTGGGGTGTAAGGATGACCTGATCGGGGTCCCCCAGCCTGGTGACAGAGCACAGTCACCCCAGCCTCGTAGAACTCCTCTCACTTGGCAGACGCTGTGTCAGGCATTCGTGAATTGACAGGTCAAACTTCAAACCTCACACCTCCTACCTCCTACCTCACACCTCCTACACTGTCCTTTATTTTCCACAACTGTGCAGATAATATTTTAAACTTGTGACATGTTGAATACTATAGCAACTAAAAATTATACAAATAAATGAGCCCAATATACACGTGAATGAGAAGCAATACTGATGAACCTAAAATGTGGAAATTTTATGTACATGAATTATGAGCTAATAGAAAAGAGACTATGGAGACAGATGAGCCTCAGAAACACACTGTCCCCCTGAATATATCCTGATGGTGGTATGATCAGGGCAGAATTCAGTCGGGTGTAAGACCTGTGCTTGAGTCTTACAAGCGTCTGTGGAGAAGACAGTAAGTCAGACATGAACAAATAAATTGTTCCCCAAATACAGACAATGGATCATCTTTCTTGCTTTTCTGTAAAATACAAAACCCTGGGCTGAAGATCAAGGTAGGGAGCTATTCCAATCAGCATGTATCTTAATACTACCATCAGTACATGTAGACTTGTCAGTGAACTAAAATTTAAGCAATCATGCTGAGATTTCTCCAAGAGAGAGCGAGAGGGTGGGTGGAAGACAGGAGATTTGATAGGTATATGAAACTACATTATTCAGAATAGATAAAAACTTGATAAATATTCATCAATACTCCTATTCAGGGAAGCAATTCCTAACAATTGTGAAGGATAAAATAAAAAGTAATTACAGATGATTAGAATTCTCAAAATCATACACTCGGATGAAATAAAAAATTTCTTCAGAAATCTTCAAATGACAATTTTCTGAATTAATTTTAAGTTTGTAGCACCTAGAATGGTCTAAATGTATCCCACTGATTACTCATACTGAAAGAATGTAATTATGATGATTCCAATATTGTTCAGAATAACTAGCACAGTTCAGCAAGTTCACCGTAACTCGCACTAATACAAGACTATGTGGAAATAATGTAAAGACAATAATGAACAAAATATAGAAGAAGTGTTGAAATATTGAACCTGACAACCAAGCAGAAAATCTTAGACGATACCTCTATAAACAACTTAGCATTATTTTTTGATTTCGTGATCGATCATCCTTCATTTAAACAAGCACCTGCCTTAACCTTTGCTATGACTATTGTGTAATTCTGTATCTCTTTAGCCATTTTGATTTTGCACAGCGATTAATATTTTAACATAATTTTAATTCATGAGCTAACATTTTTAAGGGTCTAGTTTTTAGTTTATTCAATTAAATATTACTTTGAGAAGATTTAAGTTAGAAACTACATTTGAAATTTTGGGTGGACATTTTGGAAGGTTCAAAATTATTTTTCTATTTATTCTTAATTAAAATCAAAGTAAATATTATCCAGCACCTCACTTTTAAACCAATTTATGAATACAGATGAGAGGCAAAATGTGTTTCTGAAAACAAAGGGAGTCCACAATAGAGCAGGAGGACTAAGTCTTATTTATTGAGAACATTTGTAGGCAGAAAATTCATCCTTAAGATTAAACGTTCTAGGCTAAAAATATTGTTAAAAGTTAAAAAAAATTGACCAATAATTCATTTTGCATTTACTATTTTTGAACTTTATTCATTATTTTCTGAGCTGCTGCATTCCCAGCTGTGGGCTCAGGAGCACAGCCAGCCATGCTCCAGCCATGCTTCCCGGGTTCACCTGCTCACCACCCACCTGCAGCGAGGCCAGCAATATCCCAGCTTCATTCTATGTTTTCTCTCCACTGTCACTGTGAGATGGCTTTTGTCCTCATGGCACTGCCTCCAGATAGTAAGAAGATACGCCATCTCCAGCATCAAGTCCACGTTTTACTGAGGGAGAAGGAAGGCAGATTAGTGTCCATATTACTCAGGAAAAATCATCTCAGAAATCCTCGGAGACTTTGACTTTGGAGACTCCAATGTCTCTTCCTTCCCAAAGAACCAGGAAAGTAAGCAGTTTATCTAGACGTGTTGTTTTCCCAAACAAAATTAAGATTCAGTGGCCAATAGTGAGAGCTTCAGTGGCCAACGCACGTGTATGCTGCAGGTACCAGCAGTGGGTGCTGAGCTACCAGTGGGAACAACGTGGCCCCTGAAAGCAAACGGAAAAATGAGTTAAAATCAGGTTGCAAAGGCTCTTGGTTCTCACTCGGTACCGAGACCAAGCGTGAACTTCCTCTGCCTTACTCAGACCCTCACACTGTGCTGGCTGCATGCTGTCTTTTTCAACCATGCCTTCCATTCTTCTGTATAATCAGAATGTGTCTTTTATTAAATAATAAACCTGCATGAATTTCCACAGTAACATTTCTAAAAAGTAATTTTATAAAAGTAATTATAATTGTGCACAAAGGTTTTTTTTGGTTTCCTTTGGAAACTGAGTCTTAAAGAAGTTAAAGTAGCCTTTTAAGATCATCATGGACTGGCCCAAAAACTTAGGGAAAAATGGTGCAAATGAATAAAAACACATAACCATTAAACTGTGCAATATAATGAGTATACAGTGTGATGCGTTGGAAGGATGTTCCATCGTTTTTTAGCAACAGCAGCAGGTTTCTAGTAAGATCTCACAATCAATGTTATGCAGATGTGGCTGTGAACCATCGCTGAGGGATCTGTTATTAACAGTGGGGTTTCGTCTGGATAATGATGTTAGAGAATAATTTTATTGTCTTCTTCGACTTAGTCACTATTTAAGTTAAATTAAATAAAATAAGAATTATTTGGTAAGCCTCGGGGGAAAGGCAGGGGAGCAGATCCTG
The DNA here is from genome assembly GCA_963574355.1 of Loris lydekkerianus. Classification (NCBI taxonomy): domain Eukaryota; kingdom Metazoa; phylum Chordata; class Mammalia; order Primates; family Lorisidae; genus Loris; species Loris lydekkerianus. The sequence goes on from CAUYPK010050892.1 coordinate 9,580, forward strand.
GGAAAAGGGTTCTGTGACAACATTTCTGTGCATCGGAAGCGAGGCCACAGGTGAGGAGACCGTGTCCTCTAACCACACCCAAGACGGGTGACACAAACACGGCCTCGGGACGCCTTGTCACACTCAGGCCATCGGCCGCTCTGTCGAGCTTCCGAGCTCTGTAATCGCAAGTCCCTATGTGAACCTTGTTTTCCCCATTTCCATTTTCTTATCTCATCATCTTTTATCCCTCAGCTCTGTCATGTTAGCAATGTGTATCGTCCTAAAATATTTGATCAGTAGCTATTGGGTTTGTGTATTTCAAGCTACTAGATTTAGAATTGTTGCTATTATCTTTCTCCTTGTCATTTTCCCTGGCGTGCTTGCGGTATTTTCCTTATTCTAGGCTCTGTCTCCATAGTGTGGAGGGGCAGGAAGTGAAAAGGAACGTTTCAAATTATACACGAGGAGAAATATAATTATAATCAGTGTCTGAACGTCAAAATTGTACTTTTTCAGCAAGAAGATAAGCTTAAAACCAGAATTTGTCGCAGGAGTCAAGAGTTTTTAAATAAGATTATGTCAAAATCCAAAGTGAGAGACTCTAACCTTGGATTTCTCCTATAATGGAGCTCTACCACTGAACGAGGCCCTAAGTATGGAAACTTAGAATTTGGGAAGGGCCTAGGCTTGTGTGCTGGGGCTGGCAGGGTGATGGGATGAGGGTGGAGAGGGGGTGAGACTGGTGTGGGTGGGTCCTCCCTCTGCCTCAGCTCACATTGGGGGAGGTGTCTTTGGACGTGTCCACCGTTGGGGGCTGGGAGGACACCTGGATAGCCCCCAGCCACTGTCCCCCTCCCACTGGTCCTGCAGGAGGCCGCAAGCCTGGGTGAGCCCTGCCCCCTCTCTGAACAAACCCTGAGATTTCTCAGCTGGCTAAGCATTTGCCGCCAGGGTTCCATCAGGTGGTGGGCGGGCAGGACTGAGCACAGTCCCCTGTGTGGGAGGGAGGGGACTCAGGGATCAACCCTGGGTGGGAGGAAGTCCTCCCTGAAGGGGCAGCTGAATCGGGGCTGAATTGGCTTCACAGACGAGACCCACAGGGCTGACCCATGGTGCCAGAACCAAGCAGATTGGAAGGCGAGTCTGGGGATTCTGGTAACTTAGGGAGAAACCGGCAGAGCCATCTGGGCAGGTGGTGGTCAGCGCTGTCCCTGAGCACCGCAGGTCCACCAGGTGCGTCCAGGGCGGAGAGAGGCAAATGCGGAGCCGGGCTGCCCCTCCAGCTTTTCCTTGCACCCGTGGACTCAGATGTTCCCAGAGGGTTAGACTTACACGAGGTCAGAGGCAAGGTTTCACCTAAAGGTCCTGTTGGAAATATTGACCCGTGTGTCTCTAGGGCTCTAGGAATGCGCATCTTGGACTGACCACCCCCAGGAGAAGAAGAGCAGGTCAGCTGTGCTGGGAAAGTCTCAGGTGGAGCTGCGTCCAGCCGTGGATGAAGTTGGTGGCCCGGAGAGCTCAGCGAATTCTGACAGGAAGTGATTCACAGAAAACAAGTGTGGTTAGACAGTAACCCCGATTATGAAGACAGACTGAGTCCACATCTGAATAATCCAAAGTAAAGAGTACCTTACTGTCCAGACTGCCTGAGCTAAAACTGGGATATGCAGTAAAAACAGGCAGCCAATTTTATTGTATTTTGTTTCATTTTATTGTATTGCATGCAGGGGCCTTTCATTTATTTTTATTTATTTTTTTAATTTCAGGTTAATTTGAGGGTACAAAGAAGGAGGTGACAATGTTTGCATCTGTTAGGTGGAGTCCCTCTTGTAATGAGTCCCCCACCCCAGAGGTGCCGTTCACCATAACGTGCCCATTAAGCGGGAGCTCACCCACCTCTCTCCCCCTCCCCCTCCCCCTCCCCCTCCCCCCTCCCCCTGCCTCCTTCTTCCTCCCGGCACCTTCAATTGATTTGAGTTTCTCTATGTGGGTGTGTATTAGATCATCGATTGGCTTCATATTAGGATTGAGTACACTGGATTCTTGCTTCTCCATTCTTGTGACGCTTTACTAAGAAAAAAAAAAAATGTATTTTGACTCCTGAAGCTCCAGGGAACAGGCCTAGGTCCTTCCCAAACCTTTGAAAAAGTGCTCATTATCCCTGATCATCAGAGAAATGCAAATCAAACCACCTGAGATGCCACCTAACCCCAGTGGGAACGGCCCACATCACTAAGTCTCAAGGCTGCAGGTGCTGGTGTGAACGTGAAGAGAGGGGAACACTCTTACATCGTTTGAAGATGCCTCAAAGAACTCAAAATGGACCTTCCATTTGATCCTGCAATCTCATTACCAGTCCTCCACGCAGAAGAAAAAAATAATTTTATCCTAAGGACACTTGTACTAGACTGTTTATCGCAGCTCAATTTACAATCACCAAAATGTGGAAACAACCTAAATGCCCACCAACCCAGGAGTGGATTAACAAACTGTGGTATACGTGCACCGTGGAGCACTGTTCAGCCATGAAAGGATGGAGACTTTACATCTTTTGTATTAACCTGGATGGAGATGAAACAAATACCCAGTTTTAAATGCAGCAAAGTGTCTTGATCCAAAAGCTCAGGTGACGGGGCTTTGATTAAAGCTGTTTGCATAGATGCTGTAGGATGATCTGGCTGTTGGTAGGCAGGGCCCGTGGCTCAGGCACAGGTGCCGTGTCCAGCACTGGAGGCAGTGCCCAGAGGGGTCAGGATGCCCCAGAGGAGGACGTGGCCACTGGCGTGGGCCCTCCACAGGCACCCCGGGGTGATGGGGCAGGACTTCTTCATGCAAAACACTGAGAGAAAATGCAAGCATCCCTGTGAGGTTATAACTGTAAGAGAAAGGCATGATGGATTTCTTTCTTCTTTCTTTCTTTCTTTCTTTCTTTCTTTCTTTCTTTCTTTCTTTCTTTCTTTCTTTCTTTCTTTCTTTCTTTCTTTCTTTTTTCTTGAGACAGAGCCTCAAGCTGTCACCCTGGGTAGAGTGCCGTGGCATCACAGTTCATAGCAACCTCCAACTACTGGGCTCAAGAGATTCTCCTGCCTCCGCCTCCCAAGTAGTTGGGACTACAGGCCGCCCACCACAATGCCTGGCTATTTTTTGGTTGCAGCCGTCATTGTTGTTTGGTGGGCTCAGGCTGGATTTGAACCAGCCAGATCAGGTGTATGTGGCTGGCACCTGAGCCTCTTGAGTCCCACGTGCCGAGCTGGCACAATGGATTTTTTAAAGAAAGCTCTGCCACAGGTGGGTGCTGGAGGGTGGACAGAATTTGAATTCTGGCTGGATAAGAAGCACTTCTTGACTGTTTTCATAACTCCTGTGAATCGTTGTAATTTGGGGAGAGGTTTTTAAAAAGAGCAATCTCCCATCCCACTCAGTATGAATGCAGGCAATTTACAACAGCAGTGGGTACCCGGATTAAATTACAGATAACACACATTTTAGAAGAATCGATACAAAGTCATTAGATAAGAACTGTAGAGAGCTTTTCTTTAAGTAAATTTATTTGACTTAAGAGATTATATTGTATGCCCTTTTTGTATCTTGAGGTGGAATTATAATAATGTTTAATAGTATTTGCTGCATTTACTGCCTTCATGTAAAACCAAATTAAACAATTTGACGTCATTTACATTTATATATTTTTACTTCACAATTTCACCCATCTGTAAATACGCAATCATAGAAATCACTGGTCTGAACAATCAACCACACATAATTTTATGACAGCTCTAAATGTCCATTGCAAATTAAATTATATATGACATAAATATTATATATTAAATAATTGTGTTCATTTTTATGTGGTTATTTTGCAGAATGAAGTGTCACTGCAGGAATTTCTTTCTTTTGTTTTTGTTGACTAGAAATCACATTTGTGGCAAAGACTTGTTACCTTAAAATCTTTAAATTCATTTTCACAGTTCATCCTAAACTCACTGTACAATTTCCAGCACAGCAAGAGCAGACCAAGTGGGTAAGTGTAGAAAATGATCTTGGAAATAAATCAGCATTTTTACAGAGTCTGGTTTCTAAATGCTAGTATTTGTCCTTCTGCAGATACTTAAGAGATACCCTGGAATTTTTTCCTTTTAACTTTTCCCAATAACTTCAGAAATAATTCTTTTTCAATATTTGGAGTCACCTCTGTCAATTAAGTGGAGGGTTGAGATATATCTTTGCTGTTTAGCTTTACTTCTTAATTCAGAGTATAATATTCTCAAAATATGAAAAATGCGTGAATTTAAGAGATAAAATGAAGTGTAATGCGTCTCTCAGTTACTTAAAGCTGGTGGGAATTGCTTTGTAGAAATGTAGATATTTTACTTCTTAGTTGTGATTGAATTTCCCTGTATTCCACTCAAATGTATTTTGTTAAACAGCAAGAAAAAAAGCTAAGTAAGGTCCTGCATTATTTTTATAAGCAATTTCTGTCACTTCCTTTATCTGGCCTTCCCCAAGACCTCCCATGGGGCTGTCAGGACCTGCGGCAGCTACCAGGGGTGTGGGCCCCTGAGTGTAGGTCTCCGTGAGGGGCCTTAGTCCTGTGTGCTCTTATTTGTTCTTTTTCTGGTTATTTACAGCCTGAGTTCTATTGCCTTGGTTTGTAAATTACACATGGTGTGTGTGAGTGACGGCTGTGGGTCGTTTTAAAGTTTTTGGGTTTCCATTCTGGGGTGGCGTTTCTCAGCACTGACATCAGAGCCAGCCCGGCACTCAGTACCCAGAGGAGCCCCAGGGACCTGCCAGGAGAAACCCCAGGTCTGCCCTTACCAAGACTTTCGTTGTTTATCCCATTCTCACCTAGCGACACAAAGAAAATCTATTTTCTTAATGCCTCAACCTGTTACGTGACCTCGTTTTCCCTTTTAGGACTGGCCCTCCTTTTGCCAGTATGTTCTTCTGAAATCACTCCCCCACCTTGGAAATAATTAATGAAGGGCCATGATTTAATTGTGTTACCCTCTGGTTTTAATTCCTTTCTTTGGGAAGTTGGAAATGAGGCGTGAAAGAAAGCACCAGAAGGTGACACAGGAGGAGAGGACGGCCTGGCTTTGTGTATGAAGCTGCTGAGTGGAGTCTCAACCCCACCCGCAGACCTCACCTCTGCATCTCCATGGTGCAGGGAGGCTCTGGGGTGACGCTGAGACTGGAAGTATCATGCACAGAAGCTGGGACGTACCCTCAGGCCTCAACTTTTTATTTTTATTTTTTAAATTTTTTTATTAAATCATAAACACATAGATCATGGATACATTAATGCATTTATGGGGTATAATGTCCTGATTTCATATAGAATCAGGAATGCTTACATCACACTGGTTAATATAGACCCCATCTCATTTACTTAATTATTGTGTTGAGACATTTGTACTCTATACTAATAGATCTGACACGTACCCTTGCGTTATGCACCATAGGTCTGACCCCACCCTTCACCCTCCCTCCATCTGCAAAACAGCAATGTTCTCTGGCAGACTATAACAGAATCAAGGCGTGTCCAGCACCTAAGGAGGAACCTGAAGTAGCTTCACATGGGAAAAGGATGACGTGACGTGGTCTCGGGACAGAATTATCAAGTCTCAGCTTTACTAAGGGTCAAGTGGGGGATCTGGATTGATGAGATCATTTAAAGTATAGAAATAATAACAAAATGGGAAAGATGTACGAATCCAATCCCTTATTAGGTGATGGTCAGTGGGTGCAACAGAACATTATGAAGAGTCTGGTTTAAAAGAGAATTAAGGACCAGAACATGCCTTGTATGTAAAATTAATTGAAGAGGTAGTCATAATAAAATGCACACATTCAATAATGTAAAATATGTGCAAATAAATGGGGAAAAGGAAGGAAATATTAAAATTGCAACAGTGGTTGCAAGGGTTAAGAGAGGCCCGGAGGAAGCACCTGCCCCACCTACCCAGGACACCTGGGGTCTGACACATTTCTAGTTTCAGACTCCAGTAGCTATAAGCCAAGGTGACATTTTCTAGAGAGCCATGCCCTGTAGTCTACACTGAGCTGGTTTACCATATGCAATACCAGCCAACTGTGCATTTTCTGCTAAAAGCGTTTTGTGGACAAGGGCTCTTCTCTGAGAAAACACCATTTCCCAGGAGTTCTGCTGCCGTCACGTTTATTGGGATATTGGGCTGGACCATCTGATTTTCATAATGCTATTCCCTGGGGCTCCTCCCCTCCCCTACACGCCCATCCCCTCTCCTGTCCTTTGTGACCTGGTCCAACCTGACTAAGGAGAGTTACAGGTCTCAGGACAGAATGCAGCTTAGGGGGGCTTCCAGGGAGAGGATATTTAATGATGAAATACCCATGCCCCCCAGAAACCACACGTGCCTCATCTGGAACCCACGGTTTCTCTTCCTCATGTGGTATAGGCCTGTAACTTCTGTGTATGATTCAGTTGCATTTCTACCTTTATTATAATGTTAACTTCTTTTTTTTTTTTTTTTTTTGAGACAGAGTCTTACTATGTCACCCTGGGTAGAGTGCTGTGGCGTCACAGCTCATAGCAACCTCAAACTCTTGGACTCAAACAATTCTCTTGCCTCAGCCTCCCAAGTAGCTGGGACTACAGGCACTCAGCACAATGCTCGGCTATTTTCTGTTGCAGTTGTCATTGTTGGTTAGCTGGCCTCGGCCGGGTTCGAACCCACCAACTTCTGTATATGTGGCTGGCACTGTAACCACTGTGCTATGGGTGCTGAGCCTAATGTTAACTTCTTTCAGTTAGTGAACACCCCCAATATTGTCCACAAATCATCAAATACTATTTTTAAAAAGATTGAAGCATATGTTCTCGATACATGTCATAATACTAACTATTATTTTTAAAATGAAAGAAATGCAGCTGGCTCCTGCCATCACTTGCCTTTCTGCTTTTCTTCTTTCTTTCATTCCTTTGCCTCTTGGGCTGTGGAGTATTTTCAGTCACAAAATCATTTCTGCATCTCCCCAGGTCAAACCTGAGAGAAGGAGGGGGCTGTTCACAACTGGAGCTGCAGCGGTGAGCTCCATGTCCCCATTGCGGGGAAGTCGGCCTGCTGTCCCCACGGAGGTGAAAGAGACAGTGTCTGCAGGACGGGCTCCAGGCGCGAGTCCAGTGGGAAAGGTCCATGGAGAACCAGAGCAGCCCAGTCCAGGCAGCACCAGAAAAGCCCAGACTCCGTGGCAGTGACTGTCCACGTCACCTGCCAGATGACAAACGACCAGGAGCCCTGTCGGGGTGTTGCTGGCTGATTACCCACTACTGTGCTCTCCTTTCCTTGAGTATTTGAAGTTAATGGGAGAATTATATGTCCGTAGAATCTTAACACAGGATAAGAAAACTGTGATTTTGCCTGGCAACGTTTTCTCAAGCATTTGTCTTTGGGAAACTGGAAAAGAACAGCTTTTCTTGAACAAACTTATCTCAGAAATCCGCACCTATTAGCATAATGAAAGCCCTAAGACTTATGCCCATAATCCTAACTGTTAAAGCCTTGTCTGATTCAAGCTTTAAAAAATCTATTTACCATCCAAACTGTTTTTCACAACATTGACTTAGAAGACATGAGGTCTCTGCAAGCTCCCCAGAGGAACGGGAGATGGAAGCTCTCTCTTCCCACCTTAAAGTTGGGGTGACAATGTAACTCCTTTTCTAAACCAGGACACATCTTGGCGTGAAAGGGAGTATTGTCATTAGTTATTGTGAAGGTGGGAGGAAATCCAGCTACCCTAGGACAATGCCAGAGTACAGCCACTCCATATAAAGTCACAAAGAGCAGCCATGTATTTATTTTTAAGTAGTAATATCTAAATATGCCTATCCACATCAGCATTTTTTTTTTTTTTAAATGCATTTTTCTGAAAATAAAATTGGAAATACCCAAAAGCCTCAAGCTATTTCGGCTGATGGAGCAGCCCACATTTTCATTAGGAACGTGGGCTCTGCGTGACACATTGAATAAAGAACTGTGTGTGGTGGAGGCACAGCACTGGGGTGTTGTAATCTGTCCCTCATTGTGTGTCTAAATTGGAATGTCTGGATAATAACTTAGCCTAAGCCACTGGGAAGAGAGGGAGCCTCATATAAATCATACACCACTGAGTATATCGCTTGCTAAACAAATACCAGCAGAAAGAATAATGTTTGCCTAATGGTGGTGAAATGTCAGACACGTCGCAGGCCCACGCAGCGCGAGTCCTGGGCAGGCGCCCCTCTCTCTTTGATCTTCCCGAGGCGGAGAGGCATTCTTCCTGGGGTGGAAATGAAAAGGCTTTTTGCTGCTTTATGTCTGGATGAGGGTTTGATGGGGAAGAGGGACAAAAGATGAGTTCAATGACAGAGAAAAAGGATGAAAGGAGGGACTAAAACAGGGAGAAAGGAGAGATGGACTCCTGATTAATGGAGAGAACATCTCACACACTAGGACAGTACAGGCCACTTTGCTCTGCCCTGCTCGTTCCTGTCCCCCAGTGCAGCCCCGTGTTCATGGTGCACGCGCATAAAAGGGGAGGGACAGGAAAGAAAGGAAGACAGGGTCGGGGGTGCCTGGAAAATGAAAAGGAACCCATCCAGAGCCTGTGTCTCCAGCACTTAGCGGCAGTAATGCCAGGCTATTTTTGGCACATATTTTTAATTCATTTTGTACTATTTTATTTAAAAATGCAAATTAAAATATGGAACATTTATCACTTGTCTTCTAAATCTTTCTCTAAATTTTGTCCCAGATTTATTGATCTGAAGGCCCAGACAACAGCAGACGGGCTCTGTCCCTCTGAATCTCCACCTAGACTCTGAATGGCTTGAATTTCCTAAGATGACACTACGTTGGATCAGTCGTTCATTTGCATTTAGAATTTGAAAATTTATTTGGGATGCTTGCAGTTATTTTTCATAGATACCCAGGCCCTATTTTGTTTTTAGAGTTGGGCCACTCAACTTTTTGTCTTTCACTTGCAGATATATTGGGGGATATTTTCTGAGCTGTCACCTCAAGATATAGGCAAGGACATGTAATATCTCCAGTCACAGGCATTTGAATCTGAGTTTAAATATCTTTGAATGAATAATGAGCCCATTTTTATTGAATAAACTATAAATTTTTATGAAATAGGGCATTATCTTATGCACTATATATAAGGATAAGACGAAATGTTCCCTGCTTCAAGGATCTCACAGTTTATATACACCATAGCTGAAAAGATGTTATTCAAGGATCTTACAGTTTATATACACCACACGTGAAAAGATGTTAAACTCCACTAAACATGCAAAATGGTTACAGGCCAGATGACCGCAGAGCATGAATTTGGAGCACAGAGCCAATGGGATGAGCTTTATCTAGGAACTATCTCTGGAGATCACAATGTGTCCTATGTCTGTCAAAAATTTAACTCATGGGCTAAGCGCCTATAGCAAGTGGTTGCAGCACCAGCCACATACACCGAGGCTGGAAGGTTCGAACCTGGCCCAGGCCAGCTAAACAACAATGATAACTGCAACAAAAAAATAGCCAGGCGTTGTGGCGGGCGCCCATAGTCCCAGCTACTTGGGAGGCTGAGGCAAGAGAATTGCTTGAGCCCAAGAGTTTGAGGTTTCTGTGAGCTGTGACGCCACAGCACTCTACCAGGGTGACATAGTGAAACTCTGTCTCAAAAAAAAAAAAAAAAAGAAAGAAAGAAAGAAAATGTAATTCGTGTTGGAAAATAAATCTGTTTGCACATAGACTATGTGTGTAAAACTGTTTCATTGTGTATAATTTTGTAGAGGAACTTACAGGTTGGTGGTGGGTAGAATTCATTTAGTCTTCTGAACTTGGTAATTTTATTTTTTGTAACCTGGGCCTTGAATAACAAGGAATCGGGGGGCAGAATAGAGGGGAAGCCTTTGGCCACTGACAGCTGTGGTGGGGCAGCCTCCTGGCCTCACAAGCTCACAGGGGCAGCATTTCATGGTTTACAAGTGTCCTTGGGTGATGCAGCCTAAAAATTCTTGAAAACTCAGAAGAGAAGCCTCCTCTTCCACTCCTTGTACATCAACTCTTTCCTCCAGTGCTGTTAGGACAAAAGAAGACCTGGCACCTGTGGGTGTGCCAAGACTTGGCGTTGGCACCAGATACAAATTTGATGATTATTTTTTAATTTTTTTTAACTAACTGAAGGGAACAAACACGTAATGAAGAAATGTCTCTTAATGTGCACATGCATGAAGATGAGCATGCGGGGTTCTGTCCAGTGCTCCAGAGAAGGGCTGGCGCTGCAGGTGAGCAAAGCTGGAGGGGGGATGCAGGTGGGGCATGTGGAGAACAGAGGCGGGCTCCTGGGCCTCGTCTTCCACCTGACCCCGAGGGATTCACTGAGCTTCCCGGGCACAGCCTGCTCCACCAGCGACTGCCCTGGTCTGGGCCCAGGGCTTCCGGCACCCAGTTCTGTGTTCCATCTTCTCTGGCACCTACAGCCTCCCCAGAGATCATGCTGAGCCTAAACCGAACATGCAGGATGTGCTTGCATCTCAGAAGGCGTCACGAAAACGAAATAGATCACAGGTGCCTCATACCAGCCCGATAGGAAGATGTGCCATGCCAAGGAAGATGTACAAGCAACGAAAGGGGTCGTTTGGAGCACAGGTGCTCCTGGACTTATGATGGGGCTTTGTCCATATAAACTGGAAATGCTGTAGGTTGAATATGCATTTAACATGCTCAGCCCACCTTAGACGTGTCCTGAACACCTGCATTAGTCTACAGTTGGGCCTATTTTATAATAAAGCTTTAAATGTCTTGTGTACTGTGTTGAGTACTGCACCAAAAGTGAAAGCAGGTTGGTTGTGGGGACCTGAGACACAGTTTCTAGTGAGCATACATCACTTCCCACCGCCGTGAAGCTGGACGCCTGGGCAGTCATATCCCCAGTCAGGGCTGTGTGGTGAGCGCTCTGGGCCAGCAGCTGTGCTCATTTCTGCTCTGAGTTAGAGGGGTTGGAAAAACTGCATGCACTACATTTTCCACATTCTGATCGCCTTTTCCTAGAGGGAATGATTTTGCTGTTACAGTGGCACACCCAGCGTAAACTGATGCACTTAGGACAGGGTGGCCTGAATCTCCTGATGAAGGGCTTGGTGCCTGTGACAGTGACATTTGTCTTTGAACCCTTGTCATTCTGGTTTTAGCTGTTTTTCATGTAGGCAATTATAGAAATTATTTTAAAATATGCAAATGATGCCGTGAACGTTCCTGTGTGTACAGTTACATTGAACACTATCAGGTGATAATTTGGTGTGCTGGGCCATGAGATTGTCTGATGTGAGTCCCTCAGTGAAGAATAAAGTCGCTCCTATGCTGAGAAGCAGCCTTCTGGTGTCCTTAGGCTAAAGGCTAGAACCTGAGGACAAGTTAAATTCACTAGAATCTAAGTTGACCACCCACGGAACTGGTCAACATATGGGGGTGGTCAGCATAAGGAGCTAGGCCAGCTGTGGTGTACATACATGTGGTGTGTGTCTGGTCTATGAGAAGTAGGTCAACTTAAGGGTGGTCAGTGCAGGGAGGTGGTCAGCCACGGAGGGTCTACTGTGTCCAAACACATGTTCATACACACACTCATAAACACACACACTTGCACACTCACGCACACACACAAACACACCCTCACAAAAACACACTCTCACACACACTTGTACACTCATACATACACACCCACACACTCACATGCACACACAAACACACTCTCACACACATTTGCACACTCACACATATGCACTCAATGCATACACTCTCACACACATTTTCACACTCACACATACTCACACTCACATACACGTGCACACTCACACACAGAGGCCTTTGCACTCACTGGGGAGCAGCCTCCGACCGCAGGAGCAGACTTTTGATCCCTTGCTCACTGTAGAGAGGTGTCTGCACTCACTTCACTTCCCAGCTCCATGAATTCATTTAATTCATTTGACCTCTTGGAATGCCAGATACATTCTTGGTTCCTCTTCTGAAAAGAGCCACTCCACTCCCTGGAGCAGCGATTTTCAACCCCTGCGTCGCAACCCACAGGAACTGCATTAAAGGATCGCGGCATTAGGAAGGTTGAGAACCGCTGCCCTGGGGGAACTCATTCTTTCAGAATTCCCTACCTTTCCCTGAAAGTGGAGAGTCAATTAATCCTAATTCCACTGCTGAGTTTCAGGTGGTTTGGGATGAGGCCCGAGCTGTATCTGGCAGTGACCTCTGAAGAGCCTCCGGCACTGTTGGTTTGCTCAGTTGGAAGATGACTCTGGAGGGGACGTGGGCTCCGAAAGATTCAGACATGCGCTCAGGAAGAGTCGGCCTCCTCCTGTTCACACCCGTGAGTCCCCTGTCTCCTGGTCTCTTCCGTGCAGAGACTGTGGCCCTCCCTGGCCTCCTCCCTCTCTCCACATCATGCGAGGCAGGGAACTTGAAGGCCACGTGTTCTGTTCCCTAGAATAGGTGTTGGTAAAATATTGCTTATTAATATCAAGTTCAAGTTGTTAGCAAGATGAGGAAAAATTATGAGAACCAACACAACAGACCGAGAAAGGAAGCTTAGCAGGTGAGTGCTTGATTAGTGCTTAATAGCCGCTGCAAAAAAGCAGCATTCAGGAAAACAAGGGTCAGGCAGGGAACATGGTGACAGAAAGAACAGTGATCAGGAAAATGCCTGGTCTAGAATCAGTCTCGAAGCAGCACCAAAGGAAACAATGACACACACTTCAATGACGATCGTTACTGAAGCCCAAGTCCCAGGAGAGGTGTTCCCCACATGTGTGTCACTAAAAGTAGACGTGGGTGTACTTATGCATGTTAAAATTTTCTTGAGGGTTTTTGCCTAACTTCCTGAGGTCATGAGGTGAAAACAGATGAAATTTAGCCCAGGCTACCAACTCCTGTATTTGGTCTATATTTAATGTCATTTGCTGACATAGTGAGTTTAATAAAAAAGCAACTACAACAAAGAAAAACAACAGTGATTTGATTTTGCTGAGATCACTTAGTCTCGATACCAGCAGATGCTTGCTAGAGATCCCTAATAGGTTCCCAGCCTTTAGAACTTGCTGGTGTGACTGGCCTGGTGAGACCAGGGCTCCTCCGCAGCTCCCGCCCTCTCAGTCCCACTGCTCTCGCCCGGTGCAGCACCGTGAACTTGTCTCTCGCCCGTTGCTCTGGAAGTTGTGTTGCTGCCTTGTACCTATTGCTTCTGTTGTTTCAGGTTTAATGAAGAGAAAGAGAGGGCTGGAGCATTTGTATCTTTATACAATTGGCTGGGAACAATTTAATCAAGACTGAATTTTATTCTAATAGAGAAGTGGAACTCAGTTCAGTCTTCCTTGAACTCAGATGCAGATAGTTCCTGGGAGCTGGATTCCAGTTCACCATCAGACTGTGCACAGCAGCCTCCCAGGGGAGTTACTGTATGTCTGAGGCAGGTTCCACATTGTTGTCAACCGTGGCACGGACTCGGACTAGACAGCAAGGCAATACGGTAATTAGCACAATTTCCGTGGTTCTAAAATCTAAATGTTTATGTTACCTTGTGCTTCAGAAGAAAGACTTAAGCATTGTCATCAAACTCAGTATATGACTTTAAAAGCAAATATTTAGGAATCTCTGTTGTGAAAATTACAGAGCAAATTCTAGTGTTTAAAATGTACAGAAATCCTGAAAAATAAAATAATACCTTGAAATTTTGCTCATCTTCTCCCAAAGAAATAAGGTTTATTTTTGCTGTTCTAGCCACGTCTCACCAAGTGAAGGTCTCATTTTTTAATTGTCTCTTTGGAGCAATCGCAGCCCAGAATTCTAGTTATGTGAGGCGTGTAACAGGAAGGAGGGACTCTGCGGAGGCCGGGCGAGCTCCGAGTGTGAGGGGAGCCGTTCCCACTACACTTTGTCACCCTCTATGGCACCTGCCCTCTGGCCTTCCTGGCTCCTCCCCTCCTTCCTGCCCTTTGCCAAACCTGTTCCTAATGGCACTTCTAAACTTAAACCACACTCCTCTCCACCTCACACATCCTTGCATCGGATTCCCCACAAATAGAAGAGCAAGTTGTTGGCAGCAGAGATTCGATCCTACAGCCTCATCAATCTCTCTACAACCCCTTCCCTATCAGCCTCTTTGTGTGCCACGGTGCTGCACCCTCTAGAAGCAGCACTGTCCACCCTGACCCTCCTCCTGCTGCCCAAGCTGGTGGCCCCAAAGCCCCCCAGGTCTGGTCAGAAGCTGCTTCCCTGGGCAGATCTCCTCTGACATCTCCTGGGGCTGGGCCGCGCCTTACTCTCATTTCCTAACATTTCTGGTGGCACAGCCATGACACAATTGTTTATTTATGCCTCTGGCTTCCTCCCAAGAAGGTAATCTTCCAAACATTAGGAACAAGGCTTTACTTTTTATCCTCAAGCTCAAGGCTGCTCGGAATGCAGTGAAGTCATGATTTAATTTCTTCCTGTAAATTTTGTACACCCCAGAAGGTTGTATGAGGGGACACGGCTCTGTTCTTGCAGGACTAAAATATTATAATTACGTGACCATGTGTGGGGCAGATTAAAGACACTCCTGTCCCTCCAGCTACAGCTGTGTTCCCAAGAAGACAGCCATGCCCTATAAAACTGGTCAGACTGTCTCCCTAGGCGCTGGGTATATACACTGGTTTCACGTATGTTTCTCTTTATACGCCACCCTTTGTGTGTAAATTATTTGTAGGTCCGTAGCTTAAAAAAAGAAAAACAAAAGAAAAACCATTTTCTTAGAGTACTTTGTCTCTCAGTAACTCTGAGATTAAAAATAGAGACCAGGTCTGTGACCAAGTCACAGACACAAGGCAGGAAAGGGGACACCTCTGGCAGAGGAGACCGTCACACCTCCATCATCTGCCTCTGGGGAGCCACATCTGCTCTGGAGCCATACTTGTCTACATGAATGGGGGGTCAGCGGAGGACCCCTGCAGTAGGCCCAGAGCTGCCCAGGCTGGGTGACCCATGTGGCCACTCCGGGACTGAGGTTCCAAGCAAGCCAAGCAGGACATTCCTGCCAATGGGCCAAGGCCTGACGTTGACGACGGGGCTGAGCACATCCAGTGAGGCTGTGTGAGGGCCCAGCGGTGGCCATGTGTCTCCTGATCTCTGTCCTGTGTCCCCAGGGAGCATGACTCTGTCTGCAGATCCGAAGCCCAGGGAAGGCTGAGATCCGAGCTCTGTGGGATTGTCCACGCCTGATGGAGGCCACGGCGGCCAGCAGTGCTCTTTCAGCAAAGACTTTTGGCTTTTAAGCACCAGCCTCACTGATGGGGTTTACAATTTGTCTTACATTTTTACAGCCACATTTACAAAACCTGCTTCTTGTCTGCTCGGCCCTGTGGAGACATGACCTTGAGAATGACATTCATGGTTCGCCTTTCCGGGGGCTTCATTTATGGATGGAAATGGTCACACGCTTTGCCCTTTGCAGCCCCAGATTATTTTTAAAGTCATTGTGCTTTAGAGGGAGCCACATCTGAGCGGCTGTTCCTCATTAACGCTAGTTACTGAGTTTACCTATCGGCGAGGAATGATACGGTTCTGGATTCTAGCTTTTGTAACGCGGGGAGACGAGGGATTTGACTTATCTGGAGAGGAAGCACCTCCTGCTTCAGCCCATCTGGTCTCCGGATACTGTCCCTCAACTTTCCAGTTAGTCTCTGCCCAGTGGGCAGAGAAATGACGGGAGCTTTGGGCAGCGGGGTCTGATAATTCCAGCCCCGTCCATGCTCGAAAATGTTAAAAGGAAAAACACTAAGCAGTTACAGAAAAGCAGGAAGTGAGTCTGGGGAATATTGCAGCACACGGTAAATGTTCTCTTATAACCCTGCCAACACCCAGAACAGACGGAAGGGGGAGAGTGACTGAACGAAAGTTTAAAACAAAGAAATGGTTTTCAGGACGTCACTGAATTAGCGATGATGGTTATGCTGATTCCACAGGTGGAAAGGATGGCTGGGACAATGGCACTGCAGAGGTCACACAATGGGAACTTCAGGCCCCGCCCAGGGCTCATTCACTCACCTCTGGCTCACGGACAGCAGCACCTGCAGCCCAGAGCCCCTAGGTGGCTGTGCACAGAGGGCAGGCAGTGAGCCACACACCTGTCCCCTCCTCCTGGGCAGTGGATCTCCTGGTGGCTTCCTTACATCTAAAACAGGATAGAGACGCCCATGGCATGCTGGGCCCAGTCCCAGTGTGGCCTCTCAACAACCAAATGCCTTTGTGACTCAGTTTACCTCCCTGTGCTCAGTTTCTTCTACTCTAGAATAGGACAGAACTCGTAGCACTGGTGGGAGTTAAATGCTTTCCTGGGCAAAGCCTTTCAGAGACTCCCTGCCCATGGTCAGTGCTGTGCTCACAGCCATGGAAGGACAGGCAGGCGGGCAGCATTGCAGCTGGGCCCTGGAGGAGGACTGGGTGTGGGTCATCGGGAAGTGATGGAGATGCTGGCAGAGAGGGTGACCCAAGAACCGAGACAGAAACCACTGAGCCCTCGTGGTGGTGAGACACAGTGACCTCTCTGAGGCCTGGGAAGGAGCTGGTCCGCCCAGGTTGGTGAGTCCACCATGGAAACAACTCTTCCCACGGAGTCTGAATCCCTCTTACTGCTTCCTGGGGACACAGACTCTAATCTCCTGGAGCGATTCTGGCTTGGGGGTTTACTTCATGGTTGGGGACACGTTAAGCAAGCTCACATTTTTGTGTCCCTAAAGACTCATGTGCCATCTTAGCAATCGGGGCCTGCCTTGCATTGTAGAATGAACCTCCATTCAAATATATTTCTTATGTTGTTTCTTCAATTATGCAGCTTTATTCTGTCTGCTGTCCGAGCATCTTTGCATTGATATGCATGTAAGACATTGGCTTATTGTTTTCTTTCACTTTGGCTTGATGTTTTAGGTTTGATATCAAATATTTTTCCTGAAATTACACAGAGAAACTGGAAACTCTCTATGAAATTATGCAGTGGAGAGGATTGTGTAGAGCAGACGCGGGGCTCCGTGTCCAGGACCTGCAGTCCATAGCGTTGCAGCTCCTGCCCCGCTCAGATCAGACCTGCTGCCGCTAGACTCCTGTGTCCAGATGGAACAGGAGCCGAGGCGTTGCGTCCACATGGAGCACAGGTCAGCATGGAGACCGTCACCTGGGGACAGGTGGGCACCAGGGCCAGTAACCCACTCCACTGAAGGAAAGACAGAGTCAGGTTGGTTTTCTGTTTGTTTGTTAGTTGTTGTCATTTGTTTCCATGATGATTTTCCTATTGAGAAAACCAAGGAAGTTATGTACAGTGTAATGTAAAGATAGCAGAAATTTTTTTCTCACAAATGAAGACAGGCAATTAAGTCATTAGCAAAAACCTTGTGTATGTTTTCAGCCCTTCTTCAAATTCCCTTTTGCAGCCATTTTACCGGACAGGGGATAGGGAACTGTCCCCCTGGGGCTCTGCAGTTTCTTCAGCATCACGGGAGGCGGTGCCCTGGCCTGGTTGGAGGGCGGAGAGGGGAGGGAGCTGGCAGCCCACAGCCCTGCTGAAGGATGAGCAGGCGGACACAGAAATGTCTTATCTGACACAGAAATCCTGGGGCCTGTCCTTTGGAGCTGAGTTAAAAAGTTCTCAAGAGAAAATCCACCTCGTCTACATTTAAAATTCCCTTGACTTCTGTGCACCCTTGTGGTCACCCTTGTATAAAGCGTGCCCCGCCAGCCTCTGTGGTCAGCTCCCATAGGTCCAGGGCGCACAGTCTCATTGGCCCAGTGACAGTCTCAGATGTGGTAAGACGGGCTGGAGGAGCAATTCTCTGCCGTTGGGGACCAATGTGTCACCCAGGGCCCTTTGAGATAAACGCTTGTGCCTGGGACCCATCTCATGTTTTGGTTTCCTTCATCTGGGGTGAGGCCCAGGCGTCCAAACTTTGAAAATCAAGCGGGTGTATCTACGAGGCAGCCAGATCAGGGGGCGGCTCCCGAGAAGTCTGCAGCCTCTCTGTGGGCTCTCTCGTGCTGGCGATCCTGCTTACCTGCTCCGTCCTGTTTCTGGGGGTCTTACCCGTGATTGCACCTCCCACTCGTGGCTGGCTGTGCAGTATCTCCCTCACTCTGCCTGAACTTACTCGTTAGTAACCGAAACTTCTCTTCCTGGCTCTTATTGCCTCACGTTTTGGGAAATTGGCATTCTGTGGGACACTGGGACAGAGCTGCCTGCCGTCCACAGCTGTCCATCGCTGTCCTCCCCTCACCAGCCTATCAAGGAAGTAAGCCCTGATTTTCAGCAGAGACCCTAAATGTCGATTATCTGTGGATTACCGTGTTTGATCTGACATCTTCTTCCATCTGTCTTTTGCCTTCCAGACCTGGCTTTACTCAGTTTATGCACCAGACTCCAGTGCCGTCGACTCTGCCAGGGGGCTCAGCTACTGTCACCCATGCAGATTTGCTGAGGTCAGCTGCAGCTAAGGAGGCCACGACCAGGGTGTCCGAGGTGTGCGTGGCCTTAGCACAAGCTCACAGCGTGTGCAAGCAGTGCAGGGGCGGCTTCTAATGCTGGGAAACAGAACAACTGTGTTTATGGAAAGTAATGGCCTTCTACGTCTCAGTCCCCAAAGAACATCAAGGAATCATATTCCAGGCTCTGCGACTGTTTTCTAAAAACACGTGCATGTGATTTTCTTTTTTCTTTTTTTTTTTACACTTTTTTTAATTAAGTCTTTTTTACATAGATCATAAATACATTTATGCCCATTTCAGTGTGTTGATTTATATTTGTACAAATTGGAGTGCTTACATCATACTAATCAGCACAGCTTTCACCTCATTTACCCAGTTACAGCATTGTGACATTTGTGTTCTACCCATGATAGAACCAACTTGTACTTGCAATGTGCTCCATAGGTGGGTCCCCCTACTATCCCCTACTACTCCTCCCAACCCCTCTCTACCCCTCCCCTTCCCTCCTTCATCCTAGGCTAAAGTTGAGCTTTATTTTTCATATGCAAGTGTGAGTGATTAGAAATTAGTTTCACAGTAGTACTGAGTACATTGGATACTTTTTTTTCCATTCCTGAGATACTTTACTAAGAAGAATATTTTCCAGCTCCATCCATGTAAACATAAAGGAGGTAAAGTCTCCATTTTTTTATTGCTGCGTAGTATTCCATGGTATACATATACCACAATTTATTAATCCATTCATGGGTCCATGGGCACTTGGGCTTCTTCATGACTTGGCAATTATGAATTGAGCTGCAATGAACAATCTGGTGCAAATATCTTTGTTGCCAAATGATTTTTGGTCCATTGGATACACACCTAGAAGAGGAATTGCAGGATCAAACGGCAGGTCTACATTTAGACCCCTGAGTGTTCTCCAAACTTCTTTCCAAAAGGAACGTACTAGCTCACATTCCCACCAGCAGTGCAGAAGTGTTCCACAAAGAGAATCGATCTTAAGTGTTCTCACCTCAAAAAAGCAAGTATGTGAGATGATGTGCATATGACTTAGTTCCATCTAGCCATTCCACAATATGCACATATTTCCAAAC
>CAUYPK010050893.1:0-28905 GCA_963574355.1 Loris lydekkerianus
TTAAAAACATTCAGTGTGGAAAAGATTCCCTATTTAACAAATGGTGCTGGGTGAACTGGCTGGCAACCTGTAGAAGACTGAAACTGGACCCACACCTTTCACCATTAACTAAGATAGACTCTCACTGGATTAAAGATTTAAACTTAAGACATGAAACTCTAAAAATACTAGAAGAGAGTGCAGGGAAAACCCTTGAAGAAATCGGTCTGGGCAAGTATTTTATGAGGAGGACCACGCAGGCAATTGAAGCAGCTTCAAAAATACACTACTGGGACTTGATCAAACTAAAAGGCTTCTGCACAGCCAAGAACACAGTAAGTAAAGCAAGCAAACAGCGCTCAGAATGGGAGAAGATATTTGCAGGCTATGTCTCCGAGAAAGGTTTAATAACCAGAATCCACAGAGAACTCAAACGCATTACCAAGAAAAGAACAAGGGATCCCATCGCAGGCTGGGCAAGAAATTTGAAGAGAAATTTCTCTAAAGAAGACAGGCATACAGCCTTCAGACATATGAAAAAATGCTCATCATCTTTAATTATCAGAGAAATGCAAAGCAAAACTACTTAGAGATATCATCTAACTCCAGTGAGACTAGCCTATATCACAAAATCTCAAGACCAGAGATGTTGGTGAGGATGTGGAGAAAAGGGAACACTTCTACACTGCTGGTGGGAATGAAAATTAATACATTCCTTTTGGAAAGATGTTTGGAGAACATTTAGAGATCTAAAAATAGATCTGCCATTCAATCCTGTAATTCCTCTACTGGGCATATACCCAGAAGACCAAAAAACACATCATAACAAAGATATTTGTACCAGAATGTTCATTGCAGCCCTATTCACAATTGCTAAGTAATGGAAAAAGCCCAAGTGCCCATCAATCCACGAATGGATTAATAAATTGTGGTATATGTACACCATGGAATATTATGCAGCCTTAAAGAAAGATGGAGACTTTACCTCTTTCATGTTTACAGGAATGGAGCTGGAACATATTCTTCTTAGTAAAGTACCTCAAGAATGGAAGAAAAAGTACCCAATGTACTCAGCCCTACTATGAAACTAATTTAGGGCTTTCACATGAAAACTATAACCCAGTTACAACCTAAGAATAGGAGGAAGGGGAAAAGGGAGGGGAGGGAAGGGGGAGGTGAGTAGACGGAGGGGGATTGGTGGGATTACACCTGTGGTGCATCTTACAAGGGTATATGTGAAACTTGATGAATGTGGAATGTAAATGTCTTAGCACGGTAACTAAGAAAATGCCAGGAAAGCTATGTTAACCACTGTGATGAAAATATGTCAAACGGTCTGTGAAGCTAGTGTATGATGGCCCATGATCATATCAATGTACACAGCTATGATTTAATAAAAAAAAAAATAAAAAGGTAAAAAATAAAAATAAAAATAAATAAACAAAATTAAAATTTAAAAAAAAGAAAAGAAAATTAACATCACAAATTTATTATTTACCCATTCAAATAGCTAATACTATAATCCACAGTCTCCATGGAAGAACCTATCAAGGCTCTTACTCTCTGCTGCAGATATTGCCTATGGAAATACATCAACTGTGTTTCACATTCAATCTATGTTCAGAGGTTTGTGTGTGTCCGAAGCTTGCTGGTGTCTGTCTGCCTGTGCATCCAGGATGGCTGGGTCACTGCTCTGGAACAGTGTCCTGCATGCCACAAGATAAAAGTGGTGAACTGAAGGAAATGAATACAACAGAAGTTCCTAGGTTGGTTGGCAACTTGGTGTAGGTTACCTATACTTACCTGCCACTATCTTAGTTTGATAGTTCTCAATGCTGGCTGCACATTAGAATCATTGGGGAGGGGCACTTTGTAAACATACCCCTGGTGAGAACTTACACCAGAGCAATTAATTCCAAATCTCTGAGTGTGAAACCAGGCATTCATGAAGTAAAATTTCTCTAGGTGTTTCCAATGTGCAGTCACAGTTGAGAAATATTTCTTTAGATCAACCACAGTTATAGATACTCTTAGTCAGTCATTGTGGCAACTCTGCAACTCTAATTTATTTGTAATCTTTGTATTCCAGAAGGACTTAATGAAAATGTATTTTCATTCTGGGAGCATTCTAGTCTTACACAGGAATCTCTATTAGTACAACTGTTAGAGTAGGAAGAAAGAAATACATAGTCAAATGTCAGTCCCCAGGCTTTCCTTAAAGTCAGTCCCTCAAGTTGTATATCCCTTTTAGGTGAAGTTTTACTTTTTTCACTACAGATGTTTGGGAAGCTCTGAGATATGTCATAGATTCACTATGCCTAGTGACAAGAGTGGCAAGGGGGTGAACATTTTCCTTCAAACCACTTATTCAAAATGGTGTCCTTGGGGAGCCTTACAGAACATGTCTAATACTGTTCAAGGGATGAAAAGCCAGCCAAGATTTTGTCCCAATATCTTTAAATGACTTTAGCTTACTAACACAAACATACCTTAGGAGCAAGTAAAATATTAGCTGTAACAAAATAGATATCTCATATTCATAGACTAGAATAATTAATATTGTTAAAATGCCCATACTGTTCAAAATGATCCAATGAGTCAACACAATCTCCAACAAAATTCCAATGGAATTTGTCAAAGAAACAATCCTAAAACTCTCATTGAAAGGCAAAGGCCCCAAATACTCAAAGCAATGGATATTTCTTTTTGAGCAAAAAGAACAAACTTTACAACCATGCTATGATAATCAAAACAGTGTGATATTAGTATAAGAATAGATACATATACCAGTAGAATTAACTAGAGAATTCAGAAATAAATCAACCCATTTATGGCCAATTAATTTTCAACAAGAATGCCAAGAACACACAATAGAAAAAGAACAGTCTTTTATATAAATGGTGCCCTGAAAACTGGATATACACATGCAGAAGAATGAAATTAGACCCTCATCTCATACTATTTACAAAATTAAATTCAAAATGTATTAAAGACCTAAACATAATACCTTAAACTGTAAAACTACTGGTAAAAAGCATAAGGGGAAATCTCCATGACATTGTTCTGGGAAATGATTTTCTGGAATGACCCCAAAACCACAGGCAACAAAAGCAAAAGTAGACTATGAATTACATCAAACTACAAGTCTTCTTCACAGCTAAGAAAACAATAAACAGAATGAGGAAATTACCTACAGAATGGAAGAAAATATTTGCACACTATACATCTGATAAGGGGTAATACTCAAAAATATGTAAGGAACTCATACAACTCAATAGCAAAAAACAAGTAGCTCTATTTAAAAAAAAAAAAAGAATGTCTTAAAGGGCCTGAGGATTTGATATAATGGCTCCTGGTGACAGAGACATGTCCTTTACCTACAAAGCATATACATGACGTGAACATGGCAGAAGCAGGAAGATTTCATCATTAGTACCTTGCTGTGCCCAGACCCCTCCATCAACAGCATGATCCATGGGATGGTTCTTTCCTTCAAACTACACCTCTGTCTCTGAGATTGGAGCAAGATGACAGACTAGAGACATCTCCTTACTAGCCACCAGTGGTGAGACAGAGGAGAGAGGACTTTAGCCACCTCTTGTTGGGGGAACTTACCCAGAAACATCACTCTGTGTACACAGTGAAGCAGTAGGAGAATTCAGGAGACAATGAGGTCTGAAGCTGAGGAAGACCAGAACAGAAGGCAAGTGCCTGAGTACAGACAGACACCAGCTGGCCACTGGCCCTCCCAGCAGAATCACAGGTTACAAAATCAACATCCATAAATTGGTAGCCTTTATATATACCAATAGTCAAGCTGAAAAAACAGTTAAGGACTCTATTCCCCTCACAATAGTGCCAAAGAAGATGAAATATTTGGGAGTTAATCTAACAAAGGACGTGAAAGATCTCTACAAAGAGAACTATGAAACTCTCAGAAAAGAAATAGCTGAAAACGTTAACAAATGGAAAAACATGCCATGCTCATGGCTGGGAGGTATCAACATTGTTAAAATGTCCATACTACCCTAAGCAATATACAATTTTAATGCAATCTCTATTAAAACTCCACTGTCATTCTTTAAAGATAATGAAAAAATAATACTTCATTTTATATGGAATCAGAAAAAACCTTGAATAGCCAAGACATTGCTCAGAAATAAAAACAAAGCAGGAGGAGTCATGCTACCAGTCCCGAGACTGTACTATAAATCAATAGTGATCAAAACAGCATGGTACTGACACAAAAACAGAGAGGTAGATGTCTGGAACAGAATAGAGAACCAAGAGATGAATCCAGCTACTTACCATTATTTGATCTTTGACAAGTCAATTAAAAACATTCAGTGGGGAAAAGACTCCCTATTTAACAAATGGTGCTGGGTGAACTGGCTGGCGACCTGTAGAAGACTGAAATTGGACCCACACCTTTCTCCATTAACTAAGATAGATTCTCACTGGATTAAAGATTTAAACTTAAGACATGAAACTATAAAAATACTAGAAAAGAGTGCAGGGAAAACCCTTGAAGAAATCAGTCTGGGCGAGTATTTTATGAGGAAGACCCCCCAGGCAATTAAAGCAGCTTCAAAAATACACTATTGGGACCTGATCAAACTAAAAACTTCTGCACAGCCAAGAACATTATAAGTATGCCAAGTTACAGCCCTCAGAATGGGAGAAAATATTTGTAGGCTATAACTCCAACAAAGGTTTAATAACCAGAATCCACAGAGAACTCAAATGAATTAGCATGAAAAGAACAAGTGATCCCATCTCAGGGTGGGCAAAGGACTTGAAGAGAAACTTCTCTAAAGAAGACAGGCACATGGCTTTCAGACACATGAAAAAATGCTCATCATCCTTAATCATCAGATAAATGCAAATTAAAATTACTTTGAGGTATCACCTAACTTCAGTAAGATTAGCCCACATAACAAAATCCCCAAACCAGAGATGTTGGCGTGGATGTGGAGAAAAGGGCACACTTCTACACTGCTGGTGGGAATGCACACTAATAGGTTCCTTTTGAAAGGATGTTTGGAGAACACTTAGAGATCTAAAAATAGACCTGCCATTTGATCCTATAATTCCTTTACTAGATAGATACTCAGAAGACCAAAAATCACAATATAACAAAGACATCTGTACCAGAATGTTTATTGCAGCCCAATTCATAATTGCTAAGTCATGGAAGAAGCCCAAGTGCACATCAACCCATGAATGAATTAATAAATTGTGGTACATGTATACAATGGAATATTATGCAGCCTTAAAGAAAGATGGAGATTTTACCTCTTTCATGTTTACATGGATGGAGCTGGAGCATATTCTTCTTAGCAAAGTATCTCAAGAATGGAAGAAAAAGTATCCAATGTACTCAGCCCTACTATGAAACTAATTTATAGCTTTCATATAAAGGCTATAACCCAACTATAGCACAAGAATATGGGGAAAGGGCTAAGGGAGGGGAGGGGAGGGGAGAGGTTGGGGCGGAGGGAGGGTAATTTGTGGGGCCACACCTATGGTGCATCTTAGACTGGGTACAGGCGAAACTTACTAAATGCAGAATACAAATGTCTTCATACAATAACTAAGAAAATGCCATGAAGGATATGTTAAACAGTTTGATGAAAATATTTCAGATTGTATATGAAACAATCTGAAGCACATTGTACCCTTTGACTGCACTAATGTACACAGCTATGATTTAATAATAATAATAATAAAAGCCTAGCATATCAACCACATCACAAAATCTCAAAACTGCAGATGCTGGCGTGAATGTGGAGAGAAGAGAACACACACTGTTGGTGGGACTGCAAACTAACACATTTTTGAAAGGAAGTATAGGGAAACTTCAAAGAACTTGAGGTAGACTTCTCATTTGATCCTGCAATCCCATTACTGGGCATCTACTGAGAAGTAAAAAAAAATCCTTTTACCATAAGGACACTTGCACTAGACTGTATATCACTGCTCCATTTACAATCACAAAAATGTGGAAATAGCCTAAATGCCCACCAACCCAGGAATGGATTAACAAGCTGTGGTATATGTACACCATGGAATACTATTCAGCCATTAAAAAAGATGGAGACTTTACATCCTTTGTATTAACCTGGATGGAAGTGGAAGACATTATTCTAGTAAAGCATCATGAGATTGGAGAAGCACGATGGAGACTTTACATCCTTTGTATTAACCTGGATTTAAGTGGAAGACATGATTCTAGTAAAGCATCATGAGACTGGAGAAGCATGAATCTTATGTACTCAATTCTCATATGAGGACAGTTGATGACCTAGTACACAGTGAGAGGTGGGGGAAGGGGGGAACATAGGAGGGAAGGGGAGGGAAAGGAAGAGCAGAGAGAAGGAAGGAGGGAGGGGGTGAGTGAGTGATGGTGTGTGACACACCTTTTGGGGGTGGGACAAAATTATAAGAGGGACTTTACCTAACAAATGCAATCAATGTAACCTGGTTCTTTGTATCCTCAATGAATCCCCAATAATTAAAAAAAAAAAAGAGTCTAGCATACTAAATATACTTGACTGAGAAGGAAAAAATAAAACAAAATCTAAGTGTTCATTCAATTTTTTAATACTCTAATTAATTGTATTTGATAGTTCTTAAAATAAAATGACTCACTTGTAAATATTTTGGTTCTAATGAATTTTTATATGGCTGCATTTTATAATGGATTATGCTTTTGTATGTATAGTTAGTTAAAACCTAATTCAAATAATTCAGCCACAATTATTTGGTATCAGTGGTTCTCAGCCAGGGACAATTTACCCCCAAGGGTACATTTGGCAATGTCTGAAGACATTTTTGGTTGTCATGACCCTTTAAGACAAAGAATTATCCAGCCCCAAATGTTGAGAACCCTCAGGTGTTTTCTCTCTCTCTCTCTCTCTCTCTCTCCATATATATATATATATATATATATGCAATAGTATAGCCATCAAAGAATCATTGAAAATGGGCTACACAGTAAAAAACAGAGGAATTTTCCAAGAAAAGCTCTCACAAGGAGGGGAGGTGGTAGGTGAACTGTTCATCGGAAGAGTCTATCTGAGAAAGCTGGGAGATGATCAGGATGTCAGGTTTCTGAGTAAGTCAGCCAACTTTCCAATCTATCTGCCAAGAGTATAGACCAATTGTGCCTCAGCAGAGTGACCCATCTGTGAGCCTTGGCTCCTGGAGACAAAAGTGCTGCTATCTCCTCGTAGAACTGAGCCACAACTGCAGAGTAATCCACACTAGCATTCTTGTTAGGAGTTGGCAAGTTCACAATTAGCACCATTGTTTCAGAAAGTGTGCGAGTGCACTATTGCTTCATGTTATTAATGTCTGCAGTGTGTTAGGAATAAAAGGATGGCTGGGGGAGGGGGTATATAAGATTTAATTATTCAAATACATGCAGATTTTACAGCCTTAAAGACTCTATTTCTGTGGCTCCTTCCTGCATCTACACAATGTGTCAGATTCTATAGGAGTACTCAAAATAACTCCCTTGCTTTGAGTTCGGAATTTAAAAGAGGCCCATTAATTCCTTGAGGCTACAAGGTGATCATTTTGTCATTCCTGTGGCAGTGGGTAAAAAAAAGAAAGAAAAAAATCAGAACTGCCACAGCCTGGACTGTGATCTAACTCCCTTGATCTAACCCACTACTCTTTTCTTCTTTTTTTTCGAGACAGAGTCTCACTATGTCATCCTCGGTAGAGTGATGTGGCATCACAGCTCACAGCAACCTCAGACTCTTGGGCTTAAGTGAGCTTCTTGCCTTAGCCTCCCAAGTAGCTGGGACTACAGGCGCCTGCTACAACGCCTGGCTATTTTTTTGTTGTAATTGTCGTTTAGCTGGCCCGGACCAGGTTTGAACCCGCCACCCTTGGTGTATGTGGCTGGCGCCGTAATCACTGTGCTATGGGCACCGAGCCCCCACTGCTCTTTTCTGTTTGTTTGCTTGGTGTTGCAGCAGTTCAGAGGCAGTCTTACATTGTATCTCCCAAATGTAATTCAGTCCTGTTTATCAACTGCTGTTATTGGTGCTTTCTCTTTTCATTTTGTTTTTAGCTAAAAATAAATATTTGAGGTTGTATCATGCCAGTATCAAAAGATATTCACTGTGTGACAAGTTGTTACATCTCCAAAGAGAGATATTCACATTGTCAAGCTATGCAGATGCTATTTTGTGTTGGATTTAGCAGTTGAAGAGTGATTCAAAGTACAATGTTACTCAGTCTTAGGTATATTAACAAATAGTTAAATGAATGACCATTAACAAATAGTTAAATGAATGACCACCGGTGTTAGGTGCTATGAGACTTCTAGATATATGCTATGGATCTACAAATATAAAAATAATTGTGAATACAGAAAAGAAACATCAGATTTTTACTTGAGTGGGTCAGAAACAGTATTTATGGTGAAGAGGTGTTTTGGGAGGGGGTATATCAAAAAACGGTTCTATGGGAGCTGATTAATGGAGTTTTAAGTTTCAAGGATATCACAACCTAGTTTGAGAGACAAATTACATTGATTGTAGGGAATAAATGAGTGTTAAATAGTTTGGCCTTAATTATCAGGGTTATGTCAGTTTATAAAAGGAAAAACCAGATTGGCTTGAATAAATGGTTTATTCTGTGAAGTAGAGATATAGGGGATGAATAATTCATATTGTAGAGCTAGTGAAGCTAGAAAGGCTGAAATTGATCTCATACACACACACATACACAGGCACAGAAGCAACTCCCTTGAAAAGGGAATGACAGTCAAGGGCCATAGTATGTGCTGGGCACTGCTCTAGGTGCAAGGGGCACCAAGACGACCTTCCTGCTCTTACGGAACTCACAAAGAGGCATTTTAGGAAATCAATTTTGGCTGCAGTCCACAGGACAGACAGGGATGGAGAGAGTCTAGATCTAAAGAGACCAGCTATGAGAATAATGACGAGGGCCTGGGCTACCGTAGAGGTCTTTGGAAAGCAGTGGAAGAGTGAACCTGAAAGGCACCAAAGTGCTTGGAGCCTGAAAGGGGGTTGAAAGAGAGGGAAGCAATAAAGAGGACAGGAACATGGGAACAATAGTCGTGCCACCAATGAAAAGGGCACTTGCAAAGACAGCCAGTTACAAGAGTGGAGATTATGGATTTTTTGAAGATACTGAAAGTGAGACAGTGGCAGTACACACATGTTGAAATAAATGCTAGGAAGATGGCAGTGTGGACTGATGTTAGACAGATGAGGATGGATGAATTCTTCAGGAAGTGAGGAGAGAGAAATCAAAGTGGGGGAGCATCCTAGAGTTAGGAGGTGACAGGGAAGCAGAGGGGAGTCAAAAGCAGTTGGAAATGTCAAGAGGAAGTAGGAAAGTTAGTGTCACTGAATCTAAGGGAGGAAAGAATGTCAAGGAGTGGGTTGTCAGGGTGGTTAAATGCCTTAGAGAGGCTGAAGAGAATGAAAACCAAGATAAAGCCATTCATTGTATAAAAGTGCATGCTATAAAGCAGCCTGTGGGTTTTTTGTTTCAAAATTAAATGAAAAGTGTAAGAAGATATTAATAAGCTCTGAAATAAAACATCTATGCAAATGAACAACCTCAAGGACTCAGTGATCTGCAAGGCTGAGATAACAGTACTTAGAGTCACATAGTACTTTTGTTTTCAAAGTACCTTAGAATTATTCAAGTGATCTTTGTAACATTCCTGGATGATTATAACCTAAAAGGAATCACATTTCCTGTTTTCATCATTTACTTTCTCAATTTCAATTTACATTCGTACAACTACCAATACTAATCATAAATAACCAGCCAGGAACTTTGTGACAGAAAATGAGAGATGATGACAATTATGATGATTCTCATAGTTATAATACTCAACATTTATATAACATAGAATAATTTCACATGTGTTATTTCATTTTGCCTTCAATAGCTCTGTGAAATGTCTCATTATCTCCATTTTATATGTGTGGGTAGTTTTTAAAACTCATGCCAAAACCAAATGCATTGTATAGGACTAAACTGTGCCAAATAAATGGGCTCTTCATGTTTAGCAAACTTAAGCTTTGCTAAGAATAATGAAGAAAATTTTTATTATGGAAAAAATTATTCTTATATTTTTGAGACAGAGTCTCACTATGTTGCCCTCGGTAGAGTGCTATGGCATTGTAGCCCAAACTCTTGGGCTTAAGCAATTTTCTTGCCTCAGCCTCCCAAGTAGATGGGACTACAGGGACCAGTCTCACCACAACGTCCAGTTATTTTTTTTGTTATTGTAGTTGTCGTTGTTGTTTGGCTGGTCTGGGCCAGGTTCAAACCCACTAGGCCTGGTGTATGTGGCTGACGCCCCAGCTGCTGAGCTACAGGTGCTGAGCCAAAAGCCTAAGTCTATTTATTTATTTATTTATTTATTTATTTATATTAAATCATAGCTGTGTACATTAATGTGATCATGGGGCACCATACACTGGTTTTATAGACCGTTTGACACATTTTCATCACACTGGTTAACACAGCCTTCCTGGCATTTTCTTAGTTATTGTGTTAAGACATTTATATTCCACATTTACTAAGTTTCACATGTACCCTTGTAAGATGCACCATAGGTGTGATCCCACCAATCACCCTCCCTCTGTTCATCCTGCCCCCTTCCTTCCCTCCCTCTCCCCTTTCCCCATATTCTTAGGTTATAACTGGGTTATAGCTTTCATATGAAAGCCATAAATTAGTTTCATAGTAGGGCTGAATACATTGGATGCTTTTTCTTCCATTCTTGAGATACTTTACTAAGAAGAAATGAAATTTAAAAAAAAGAAAAAATATATACTGATAAGTGTACCATGGTGTTCAAGGGTCACCTGTATTCTCAGCTCTATAAATATAGTCCCTCTGACAATTTATACCGGTTGGATTATAAAATAACTCTGGAATTTCATATCTTTGGTAACTATTACCAAATTGCAATTCTAATTCTTAACTGGGAGAAGAATCCTAGTTCCCGTTAACAATGGTCCAGTGCTTTTCTTTTCTTTTTCTTTTTTTTTTTTTTATTAAATCATAGCTGTGTACAATAATGCAATCATAAGGTACAATGTGCTGGTTCCATATACAGTCTGAAATATTTTACCTAACTGGTTAACATAGCCTTCATGGCATTTTCTTAATTATTGTGTTCAAACCCTTATACTCTACACTTAGTACACTTCACCTGACCCTTCCAAGATGCACACCTAGGGTGCATTTTAGAAGGGTGCAGAGCTTTTCTTTATCTCTCACTCAATAAAGCAAGTGGAATCAGTGCTAGCCAAGGGTCTCCCTAGAGTTAGATTAGGAGTGTGCCTACTCATCCCTGCATCCAAAGTCACCAGCAATGGTTACCTGTGACCATACTGTACAGAAGCAAGCATGCTCCAATTTACAAGAGTTCCTTGAGGACTACATAAAATGGTTTCCTAATATCTGGTCTTGCTTTATATAACTCTGAAATGTAAAAAGATAAAACAAATTCTTTCTTTCTGAATATGGATTAAATCATTAAAATTCTTTGTTTGGAAGCAAAAGAGGTTAAGCTACAGATGCTCCTTAGCTGGGTGTAAGCAGAATGAGGTGAAAAGATTGGTATTTTCATCATGCTAACAGCTGCATAGCACTGTGGGGCATGTTTCTATTTACATAAAGATTAGTTTAGTTATTCTGGAAGTTTTGGCACTGGAAACACAAGAGTGAGAATCCAAGAAACTCATGACTATGAAATAGAAAGAGGCTTTAAAGTATCAGTTAACAGGGTAAATGGAAGACAAATAAAATTTTCTATTAATAGAGTTTGTGAAACTTGATAAAAAAAAAACTTACTTAGAATATTCTTTTCTTTGTAAAGAAAAACACAGTTTAAAACAGAAAATTTAACCTTTTTGTATTGAGAAATGAAGCAATGTTAGGCTAAGTGTTCCATAGGAGAAGATAAATCTTTAAGGTTATGGCAAATAAGGATAATATTTGAGCTATAGACCTTGCAATGCTGATGTTTTGAAAATACTTTTTTTATGAATTAGAAACAGAGTAATAAATATATACTGATGATCTGGTTATAGGACAAGTAGCAGGTTATTTCTGCTGATTTTGCTGCTTTTCATTGTGCAACTCCAGTAATTTTTAAAATATTTAACTCAGTTTCCACATTTGTAAAGGTCCATAAAATTTATTCCAGAAGAAATGGAATTCCTTGTCATGATCAGCATCATATTTTAAAAAATATCTATGAATGCTCCTCTTTGTGCTTTATGCCAAGCTCTGCCCAACACCTGTTCTGAAAGTTTCAGGTGCACCCTCGAAGTGCTCCCAAGTGGAATAGAAAGCTATACTTACGGGGAATGTTGAAAAAGGAAACTGTATGGCCAATGTGAGATAAACCAGATATATACATATACATTTTATTTGAAGGCATAAATGCAATTACTGTTGTAGAATATAAAGAGTATATCAAAAGCAGAGGCTGGAATGAAAAACCTGAAAGCTAGTGGTACACGTAGCTGATCCCTACTGTCCTGAAGCTTTTGACCGAATGGCTCTAAGGAGAGCTGTACAGGGGAGTGGAAGCTTTCTTACAGATGGAAGGACATGTATGAGTCCTGAAAAATGGGGCCTTCTTTACAGGGATTCATTCACAAATGCAGTTTAAAATAAGTAGAAAGGCAGAAAGAGAAACTGAGTGAATGAAGAAGGGATAAGGCAGGTTAGACATCTGCTTATGAGAAGTGATTTTAAAAAATAGCGTCAAGCAATGGAAAACATGCAGAGTAGATGAAGCAGGACTTCTCAAATACTACCCGAGAGGCAGAGGACTGGTTCTCCTGCTTCTCTGCAGAGCTCACTTGTACCAGCGCATGCCTGTGATTCTCTGCAACAGGCCACCGATTAAGTCTCACTGCACCTGCTCCCCTCTGCCTGCCATTCACATTCCATGCAGCTGTTTGGGTAGATATTTATTTATTAAAAGGTATTCTAAGATCATCAGCTCTTTGTTGTGTGTTTTGGGAAATTTGTAGAAGCCAGTCCAGTGAAAAACATAGAAAAAAAATGTCAAATCATGTTTTTTGGGATTAAATAATTTGACTGTACATTTTTATCCAAAATAACAAAATGAACATTTTATTTTTCCTAGGTTTTGTCCTAATGTATTCAACAGGTTTTATACATTAATTTTGTAGTCTTGTGATTTATAAAGACATTTTCTAGAAAGGGGGGGTCAGTTATTAAATCTAGTAAATGATATGATAGAATAATGATATGTCTTACAAAGTTTTAAAGGGTTTTTTTCTCCTATGAAATAGATAATACAGCAACCCAGCACTTGTGGTTTAAGGACTCCAAAAAGAGATACCATAAAGCTTAGTTCACCTAACTCTCATTCTGGGGTTCCATCTGCGTGCCTTCTTTCTCAGAGAATTGAGCCCACAAGAAACTTCACGTTATTGATCACCGCAGATGACTCCATAGGTTAAGAAAGGGGCTGGTGAAAACAGAAGCATATTTGGCTGGAGGGCTGAGTGAAGAATAGTTCTTCCTCCTGAGTGGTCAGGAAATATCACAAGCACCAAAAAATAATAGCAAAAAATTTGCATAGGCTGATCATGGTCATGCTGCCCTAAAGAGAGTCCTCAGATGAAGTGTTGTTTTCCTCTACGTCTTGAACAGGTATGTCACCGTGACCCAACTGGTTTCCCTGGATACAGCCAGTGTCCATGTGGAGAGGGCGGAAAGGACAAGAGAATCTTCATTTGTGCTCTTGGCCACAAAACAAACAAAACAAAGGAAATGCAACCTAAATTTAAAAGACCTCTACATATTTTTAAAACATGCTGTAACAGAGAGCTCCATCTCTCTAATCAAAGGGTCTTTATAGTCACTGCCAGCTAAGGTTGATACCTTTTCTACCAAGAAGTCAGAATATCTTATTTTATCACTGTCCTCATTCTGAACTCTTCCACCTTCTCTGAATCGGAATCTGTTTCTTCCTCCCCCATCTACTGATGCCCTTTGCTTTAGTTCAGTCCTCATCATCTTTACCGTAATAGTTTCATTCCTAAGGAAAAAAACTGGTTTCTCTCCCTCCTGTCTCTCCCAGCCCTGTCTACCAATGTTACCTGATGGTATCTGTTCATAATTAATGACTTCTAATGGTTCTATCTTGGCAATTGGATAAAGTCAATATTTCTTAGCACTATATACAGAGCCCTTCCACATACAGCCCTATATTCCCTCTCCAAACTCATCTTACCCATCTGACCACTATCATAATCTCCAACTGGATGTTTATATACATGCCGTGACACACGATATTCCCAATACACTTGGACTTTTGTCACCTGTGTGGTTGACTGTAATTGTGGCCTAGAATTGACTCCACCACCTGTCCTCTTGGAAGCCCTCCATGACCGCCCCATGGGGAACTACTGCACATTCTTTGTCTTCACCCACAGTATTTCATACATCGCCTTATCGTTCTATTATAATTGAACTCCTTTATAGTTATCTATTTATTGTTCTTTCAAATCTTTTCCAGAAAGGGGTCTCCATATAAACAGGGCTATCTCAGTCATCTTTGAATTCTTTGTGTCCAGAATAACAGGTGATTAAATATTGTTAAGTGAATTAAATTTCTAAATTTCAAGTGGGACTAACCCAATGAATTTCTCCAATACTTCACCTCTATCAAAGATTTCTCTCAACTTTTAAACAGGAATTTTACACTATTTTAAAGCCAGGCTCCAAAGGTCAATTTGGTGAAAACTTTATTAAGAGGCTTTGTTACCTCACAAGTTTTGTACAACTGAGTTTTGTGACAGCCTCAGGAAAGCAGGTCTTACCCACTGACGGACTCTGCAGATCAGGAAGGAAAATTTTATTTCACTTATCATATCACAAAGGAAATATGACAAAGATTCTAAATATCTAGTGATGCATGGTTCTACCTCTGGATTTTCAATGTAGTCCATGGCTTTGTCACTCAAATTGTGCATGCAAATCAGCAAAATTGGTGTCATTAGGTACAATATCATAGTTTTCAAATCAGAATCTTAATTTTTATAGGGTCCTCAAGTAATTCAGATACATATCAAAGCTTAAGTGTCACTTCACAGGGAGAAACCAAAAGGTACCATATCTATTTCACTATATCTCTGTGCTCTTTGGATATCATGCAAATTGAACAAAAACCCTGAGGTGTCCCAGAAATGACCACACCTCCTACAGTTCCCAGGATTAAACTGTCACAGGTGCCCAAACCAGAAACAACACCCACAGACATTCCCTTAGACCCATCCACTTCTGCTAAAGACCAGAGTTCGTGAGAGGACAGAGAGACAAGGACATCCTTGCCCATAGAAAGAATGGGAAGTGCTCAGCTTTTGCTAGGAGACAGTGTGAGGCAACTTAAGGGGGCTCGTCATTCAGATCATGGTTCTCAGAATAGTTTCCAAGGGTGCCAAGTACATTGTAATCCATGTAGATGGCGGTCCCTACACATCTGCAGTTGGTGTCAAAGAGATCTGCATTTAATGCTTCTGACTCTTAAGCACATGACTTATAATATTTTGTGCTTCATTTGTAAAGGTAAATTAATATGGGTTTAGCTAATTTATTGGCCAATGGGAGTAAACAAATGTTATAGATTACTTATGATATGCCAGGCTTTGGGATAAATAAAGCTGAATTTCTACATCAACAGTTTTATTGTCAGTATGAAATGAAAGCACTTGTCTAAAGTTCAAGGATTATTTTGTCAACTGTTGTGCATACATAAATTATTACTTTATAAAAAAGGTTTCCATCTTCAAATAAATTTTGGAAATCACAGTTTAACCACAGAAGGTTTGAGTGTGTGTGTAAAAACATTTATTAACATCTTAAAGTAACATTCTGAGAGACACCGTCCCTTTAGGACATGCCGTGCAGCTGGGCACTGGAGGCAAGTCCTGCTCCTTTTCCCTTTCACCAGATAACCTATTTGCTTCATTTATGTGCTTCATTTAGCTCAGACATTAAATGTTACTTGAGTATGTCTTTCCCATCCTTAACCCAAGAATCAAATATGCCTGAGAGATCACTGAAAAAAAAAAAACCTCAGAAAAGTCTGTCATTTCAATTATTTACTTGCCCAAGATCACCAAGGCTTTATGTGCTTATAAACTTAGCTATCTGCTCTGCAATTTTCTAGCTCCATAATCCATGTTTTCAAATTCAATCAGAACTCTCTTGTTTTGACATCCATTTTATTTTACCAATTTCTACTGCCTCAGTTTACAAATCTGGAAGATTTCTTTATTTTCATAATAATGGTAGCTCTGGGAAACAGATCATCTTTCTTCTGCCATAGCAAAAAGTCATTGATAAGTGTAGTCTCCTACTCAACACCCTTCTTACAGAAAAAAGCAAACTAGTAATATAATATTATAAAAGCATTTACATTTAAACTGTACATTTGATACTTTTACATAAACAAAATTGTTCTGCACAAGGTTAAGGCATAAGAACATCTCACAGTACATACATGTACCAACCTTTTCAGCCCTTATGGAAATGAACAAGCCTGGAGGTGGAATTTGGACTCACAGATAATCAAATATCATAGAGGGTATTTAATAATAATGAAATATTTTCTCTTTTTCTTCCTTTATTAGGAAGGTTTCCTTTATTTAGAGGGGTCACAAAATGGCTTTAAGACTCATTTGCATTGCAAGTTCAGGGTACAATAAAATAGGCTTATCTTAAACATTGTGTTCAATATTGCAAATAATGTTTTCATTGACAATGTCCTTAAATACATGAATATTGGCAAAGATTAAAATTGTAGTCAGTTTTACAATTAAATTCCACACAAACTGGGTACCTTTCCATTGGATTCAAGTAAAAGGACACAAATCTATTCCAGTTAACAATTAGACGGGTGGATAATAACCAAGCATTTGTGCACAGATTAGGACATAGCTATTGCAGTTTTTAAAATACCTTTTGATAAACCTCTAAAAGACCAAGGCAGTTGAAGGTGGGAAAGGCGCTAAACTCCTCTTCTCATCCTAAGTGAGGTGCACACCTTGAACTTGTATATATGTCAGGACCAAAGCATTAGAAATGAAAACAGTCTCATCAATTCTTTCCTTTCTACCACCACCCTGTTTTTATTCCAAAAGGTTTTCTACCCACAATCTGAAAATAAAAGGTTGGCTTTGGATTAAGAGTTGATTATAATAAGGAGTCAGTAAAATCATCTGTTTAAAAATAAATGGTATTATTTTGGTCAGTGACATCTTTGGTATGGAATGTTATGTATACATACACGGGTGGGGGGGCATAAAGTTCCTGTGCAATTTAAATTTGCACACAAATTTTATGGCCACCAGGTATTTACTATCAAACTAAATTACAAAAAATCAAATTTCTCACTTCTTTCTCTGAAGCAATAGAGTGTATAACATTACAGCTCAATTTCTCAGTTTGAGATATTATATTTCATAGCCCATAAAATTTATAGGTTTTTTGAATCATCTAACTCCAGAAAGAACTAGTAGTACCAAATAGTCTTCAACTGCATCTTTTTTTGCCTGTCTTTCTTGGTTTTTTAAATCTTTTTCCTAATCTCCATTGTGTCTGAAGGAGTTGAGGAAAATATCAAAGATAATATTATATTCGAAGTTATGAAGGATAAAAAAAGAATTTGCATACAGGAGTAGTTCATTTGATATCACAAATATCCAAAATACCACAAGATAAACTCTGTGCATTCTAGAGCTTTGACAATCTCACCTACTCTCCATCCCTTCTTATACATTTCTTAATGAAGTCTCTTATCTGGGCAAACTGGCTTACTCATTGTGCCTAGATGTAACATCTAATTTTCTGACTGTGCTTTGTTTATGCTGTGTACCTTGCAAAAAATAGCTTACTCCATGCTTTCTTCTTCAGCCTCCATCCTATGCATCTTCTCGTAGGGAAAATTGAACCCTGATCTTTAGCATAAGACTCACTTCCTGCTTCAGAGACCTAGAGAATAGTAAGAATGGCGTGTGAGTGGTGTGCGTGCGGGAGATCAGAAAACTGGCCTCCACGGGAGAATGTGTGTGTGAGGCGTGGCCTTACCAGGCCCAGTGGTTAGGGTGAAGATTCTCTAGATTCCAGGGGTCTCCTGATGCTGGAGGCAGAGGTCTTGCTGAAGGTCTTGGTTTTGCAAAAACATGTTGGCGACTTTCTGACACTTTTCATGTTCTCCTTTTTTAGTGTTCTCCCTTTTTACTTATAAGTAACTTTTAGTTACTTTTTCCTGCTTTACGATAATAAATATAGATGTAAGGTGGCAGGGCTCCTCCCAGGGGTCCTCAGTCCCCTCATGTGGACTTTGTTTCAAGCCTTTTCATTTGTTGGGCCAAAACCCCTTCAATCTTAAGGTATACTTAAATTTCCCCCATGAGGTCTTCCTTCATTTCCCTCAGTTTTCTCTATTACCATGTCACTCACTGGCCATATTAAAAACCCTAACTTACATTGTATTTATCCTTTTTATTTTAAGTTCTGTGGACTTTCAGAGAATAGGAATCTATATCAGAGTACAGAAAACATTTTTTCTGTAAAGAGTTAGATAGGAAATATTTAAAACTTTGTGGGCCAGGAGTCAAAATTTAAAATATTATATAAATAGTCATAAAACAAGAGAAAAAAATTTCACAATGTTTGCAAAATGCAAATATAATTATAAGAATTGCACACAATTTTTAAAATTCCAATCTACTGTTGGAAAAATAGAAATATTTGGCAGGGTAATATTTTGCTTATTTGAGGTTCAGTTGATGACAAAAATTAATGATAGTTTGGAGTTTGATTTTATGTGCAGTCACATGTCACATAATGACATTTCAGTTAACAATTACTACATATACAAAGGTAGTTCCAGAAGATTGTAATACCGTATTTCTACTGTACCTTTTCTGTGTTTAGATATGTTCAGACACACAAATGTACTACAATTGCCTACATTATTCAGTACAGTCACATCTACACAGTTTGTATCCTAGAAGTGATTGCCTATACCACAAAGCTTAGGTGTGCAGTAAGCTATACCATCTGGTCTGATTAGGTACACTCCATAATATTTGCACAATGATGAGATCACCTAACAATGTATTATCAGAAGTATCCCCATCATTAACAAAGCATGACTGTTTCCATATTTGAAATTGTCTTTATCACAGAGATAATTATTGTCAAATACCAATGATATTTATTTAGATTTACAAGTATTATTTTAATTGAGTGCATTCATCCCTTGGAAGATATTTATAAGACTCTATTAGGTTTGACTTTGATGTTGACCTTTTAGCATGACATTACATTGCAGATCAATCCTCCCAAAGACTACATTGAAACTTCTCAATTAAAATTAGATTTTGAAATACATAAATTTATTTTCTATTTGCATTAAAGTTTGAACAATGTTAATGAAACTGAGGTGTGTGCAAATCGTACATCCACTGTAATTTGTATGTGTAAGAGGAGGTCGCTTCTTTTTTTAACCTTTGACACAGGAAGGGTATAAAGCGATGTGACATTACTAGTAATTAAAAAGTATCAGGTAACAAAATGACTTTACTGTAGTGTTACATTCACATATAAACACTATTTTGTCCTGTAATTTTATGTTAAGTTTCTTAGGAAACATTATCAAGTTTGCAGTGAAAACTAATTTCCAAAGATATTCACTATTTGATAATAGTATTTAAAAAATAGTTCTCTTCCTTTAGGAAAATTTTAACCTTGTTCTTGAGCTAAAAATATGAAAATGAAAACAACTGCTAAACCATCAACCTGCTCTTCAGTGAGCCAGCTCAGGGTATTCAAGTTCACAAGAGCAAGTTCATTGTTGACACTACTGGTTCGGTAACACATGACAGATTCAAATGTTCCCATAAAATAACTGGTATTAAGGCCACCAATGAGGAGGCTCAGCACGACAGAGGGCGAGACCGGCAGGCGCAGAGCTTCTCCGGGGTCGCTGGCAGCACAGGCGGCCGAGAGCCCTGGCAGCGCTGACTTGGGTCTTCAGTTTTCTTCCAAAGTGAAATCCACCTTGGTATTCAGCATCTTCTCTTCTGCAGTGCCAACTGTAAAACTCTTCACCAATGGAAAATCTGCTGACTCCAAAAGTGGCAGAGGGTTTGATATCTATAACCCAGCCACAGGGAGGTGATCGGTTGTGCCCCCCAGGCCACCAAGACGGAAGTGGATGCAGCTGCTGCTTCCTGGAAACGTGCTTTCCCTGCGTGGGCAGACTCTTCAGAGTTAAGATCAGCCCGTCATGCTCCACTATTAACAACTTAGTAAAGAAAACATGAAAGAAATTGCCAAATTAATCATGTTGGAAGGAGGAAACCCCCTCGCTGATGCTGAGGGAGCTGTATCTCAGGCCTGCAGGTGGCTGGGCATGCCTGGAGTGTGACATCGCTCATGCTGGGAGAGGCCATGCCCCACAGGTGGCTGGGTATGCCTGGAGTGTGACATCGCTCATGCTGGGAGAGACCAGGCCCCACAGGTGGCTGGGCATGCCTGGAGTGTGACATCGCTCATGCTGGGAGAGACCAGGCCCCGCAGGTGGCTGGGCATGCCTGGAGTGTGACATCGCTCATGCTGGGAGAGACCAGGTCCCGCAGGTGGCTGGGCATGCCTGGAGTGTGACATCGCTCATGCTGGGAGAGACCAGGCCCTCTGTCGCTGATGACATAAACCTTTCTTCCTACCATCGGCCTCTGGGAGTGTGTGCAGGCATTTCTCCCTTCAGTTTTCCTGCCACAACCTCCCTTTTGATGTTTCCCATAGCCATGGTGTGTGGAAGCACCTTCCTAAGGAAACCGTGAGAGCAAGTACCCGGAGCAGCCTTGCTTCCAGCTAAGTTGCTCCAGGATGCTGGTGTCCCTGAGGGAACATCAAACATCATTCATGGGCAACACAAAGCTGACATTCTTTTTTTTTGTGATCATCCAAACATCAAAGCAAGCAGCTTTGTGGGATCCATCCAGGCAAGAGAATACGTCTCTAAGAGAGGATCAAAGCATAACAAGAAGGGTCAGGCCAACTTGGAAGCCAAGAACCGTGGGGTAATCATACCAGATCCCAATAAGGAAATCCCCTGACCAACTGGTTGGGGCCGCATTTGGAGCTGCTGGTCAGCACTGCACGGCTCTTTCAACAATACTCTTTGTGAAAAAAGCTAAAAAGTAGCTGCCAGAACTGGTGGAACATGCTAAAAACCTGAGGGTCGATGCAGGAGACCAGGCTGGAACTGACCTTGGCTCTCAGATCACTCCCCAGGCCAAACAGCAAATGCATAATCTGATTGATAGTAGAACAAAGGAGAGAGCTTCCATCCTTCTTGATGGACAAAAAACTAAAGTCAAAGCCTATGAAAACGGCAACTTCGTTGGGCCAATGATCATCTCAAATGTTAAACCAAATATGGCCTGTTACAAAGAGGAGATTTTTGGTTCACTTCTGTGATTCTGGAGACAGAAACATTGGATGAAGCCATTAAAATTATAAATAATAACCCATATAGAAATGGAACAGCCATCTTCACCACCAATGGAGCCATTGCTCAGAAATGTTCCCACCTGGTGGATGTGGGACAGGTGGGAGTGAATGTCTCCATCCCAGTGCCTTTGCCAAAGCCCTCATTCAGTGGCTCGCCATCTCCCTCAGGGGAGACCTCAATTTCTATGGCAAGCAGGGCATCCAATTCTACACTCAAAGATGATCACGACAGTACTCTTTCCTCACCTGCTGTAGTCATGCCTACCGGGGGCTGTTAGAAACAAGTGTGGCAAAGACTCAGTCCATACTAAATAACCTCCCTTTATTTTTGACCAGCTTCATCTGCCAACTTTGCTCCAATCTGATCCCTGAGATTGGAATACATTGTAACTATAAACTTTTTCAGGACTATCAGTCCCTGCAA
Source organism: Loris lydekkerianus (assembly GCA_963574355.1). Lineage (NCBI taxonomy): Eukaryota > Metazoa > Chordata > Mammalia > Primates > Lorisidae > Loris > Loris lydekkerianus. The sequence continues at coordinate 21,986 of CAUYPK010050893.1, forward strand.
AATTGCTATAGGGAGGCTGTCAGTGTGACACTAAAACCAGATTTCTCACTTGCTCTTCATAGATCTGTTTTTTTGAAGTAATTGTTATTATGGCTGTGAAATGCTTATCTGGAAGTAAGACCTTAAACATGTTTTCTAAAAATTCTTCCCTTTTCTGCTAACTTGAAGAAGGGGAAGGTCAGTTATGTAAAAAAGATCTTCCACTAATTGGAAGATGAACTCTTGGATGGGGAAGCAGGAAAGAAATAATTCACCCTCCTCGGATTGATCCTCAGACACAGCCGCAGGGGAGACCCCTCTGCAAAGTTTTCCTGAGCCTCTCTTTTATCCCACACTACATATTTCTATTTATCCCAAATTGTGACAACTTCTTTTCTTTTCTGTTGAAAGCCACTTTGTTGTCCTAGTAATTCACGACCACTATTTAATTATGTCATTGTCACTGTTCCTGCTTCTGAAGATCACTTCTCAAAGATCAGAGAGCAATGAATAAATCAACTTTTTTAACAAAGAAAAAAAAAACCCTGCTATTAAATAATAAAATTGATCATCTTTAAAAATCTTAGCAGATTTCACTTCCGTTTGTATTGAATTTGAGTTTTTTAACCTTTGAAAATGTACTCCCAGACGACTCATAGAGGGTAAGGCTCCAGTCACTCCAATCTCAGCGCTGAGTCCCTGACAAAGCAGTGACAGCCAAGCAGTATTGGTAACATCAGGAACCAGGGAAAACCACTCAAAATAGCCTATTGTGTTTTCCTTTTTATGTTCCTCTCCAAGTCTTCCACAATTCAAACAACTATTTTTGCCTAAAGGCTAATAGGCTTGCACAGTTTATTTTTTATGAACAACTTTCTTCAGCTCCTGCAACCAAACATGATTGAATTACCTCACCATTGCAAAATGACTTTCCTCAATTGATTAACAAAGGGGACTTTTGAAATATTAGCTTAGAGTCTCATTTTTCATTTCTTCTCTCTTAGGACAAAACTCTGATAAAATATTCTATTTTAGATTTTATCGTTTTTTGACCAGTATTTTCCTAGGATTTGAGGGAATCATTTTACTTGTCTGGTTATGTTTTTTTTATTATTATTATTATTAAATCATAGCTGTGTCCATTAACACAATCATGGGGTACAATGTGCTGGTTTTATATACAATTTAAAATATTTTCATCTAACTGGTTAACATAGCCTTCATGGCATTTTCTTAGTTATTGTGTTAAGACATTTATATACCTAGTAAATTTCACATGTACCCTTGTAAGATGCACTGTAGGTGGTTATGTTTTCTTAACCTAACTTAGTGTTATTGCTTAAAATCACAATGATTTGCTATCTAATTTAATAATAAACTAATTCACACTCCACTTTGCCTCAGAAGGATGACAGTGCCTTTTACAATAATTTGGATGGAACTCTAAACCTTTAACCTAAGTGAAATATCTAAAGAATGGTAAAACAAACACCACATGTACTCACTATTAAACTGGAATTTACTGATGAGCACACAAGAGGGAAGCAAAAGTTAATGGAAATCAAGTAGGGAGACAGGGAAGGAGAGGACAGGCAAAACCTTACCTGACTGGCACAATGAACTCTATCTGGGTGACAACCACACTAATAACCATGACTTAAGTTTAAAAAAGTCATCCATGTAACCAAAAATATTTGTACCTCTGTAGTACTTTGAAATTAAAAAAAAAAATCAACCTTCTATTCTTGTTTTGATGTAATGGATATACACTGTAAATAAATAAACACAACATGAATACGGCAATGCACATGGCACTCAAAGTACCGTAAGTGTGACTTGGAGGGTGCTGAGCTGTGCAAAGTGATGAGAGCACACGTGGTCTCTGATCCAGTCACTAAGACAGTGTGGCATGAATGAGTACTGCTCATTTACGGACGTGGAACTTTAAATTTCACTAAATTTTCATATGTCGAAATGCTATTGTTGTTGTTTTTCAATCATCTAAAAATGTAAAATACATTCTTAGCTTGTGGACCATGAACAAATAGGCAAGGCCACACTGGCTCACAGGCTGTAGTTTACTGACCCTTGACCTAAATCGTTGTCCATACCACAGGCCCATGGAGAAGTGGCAGTCAAGAAATGTTAGTTGACTAAAAATGACACACGGATGCTTTTATTTCATTTATGTTAATAAATTCACAAAAGTTCAAATTTCTGGAAGTGAGGAAACAGAAATATGCCTTCAAGTGTATATTAATAAAAAGAAGCAAATTACCTACTGTGTAGTAGGGAAGTAAATTCAGACCAGAGTAATTTGAGCTAATCTACATTCACATGCACTTATTTGGAAAGGATTATATGGACATATGGTGGGCTATTAAACATTTTATAACATCAAAACTTTTATTGATTAGGTATCTAAACTTTAAAAGATATCCCTGTGATATTTGCCTCTGAAGGAACTCATGGAATAACAATGACTACAATTTAAATTCTGATAAGTTTTACTTCTTTGACTGTTTTTTCTTATTTTAGATTTGCATCCTTGAAAGCAGCACAGGGTAAATAATTTATTTCTGTACATTGGGACACTGAGTTCTGTTGTAACAACTGGGAGTTTCATTCTGATCTAAAAACCAGTTGGGAACATATAAGCAGGCAGCTTGGAACATTTTCTATTTTTACATCTGTTGAAAATAAATTCTGATTCAATAAATTGGCCCATTGGAAATGAACATGAGGGGGTTACTTATATTTCCAGATTGTAACTTTTTACCATCTACCTACAATAAGGCAAAGATTGAAATACTCTGAAAATATTTAGGGGGGAAAAAAAAAAACCAGCACAGCATATGTTTAATTCACTTTATATTTATGTAAAGGCATATTTATTAATTTAGTGCACATTTAAACTCCTTTCCATGTTTCTATCTGGTCATCAGATTATTTTCTTAATAATAAAATAACAATATTTTGTTATTTAAAATATTAGAGGCTAAATTAATCATGCTCCAAAAGATTACTAGAAAACCTGAGGGCCAAGCAGAACTCACCTACTGCAGTGGGGGGGAACACCAATGTGACAGTCTTACCAATATTTCAAAAGAGAGGAGTCAGGGGAAGATATTTATGGAGTTTTAGGACCTAGACTGAGTTTTTCAGGCAGGCCTTCAGAAAGACAGGGAACGGGTTTGGTTGGGCAGAGTTTATGAGACAGTGGCTTTGCATTTATGGGATGTGGTGAAGCAAAAATTTCAGTGCAAGTCTTCATGAGAAAAGCATTAGACTTGATAAATAGGCTAATATTTAATTTAGTGTATTACTTTTCTATTGCTACATAACAAATCACCACAAGATGAGTGGCTTAAAACTACATTTATTATCTCTTAATGTTCCTGGGTCAGAGCATGGCTTTTGGTGTCTCTGTTCAGGTTCTCAGAGGTCTATGATCTAGGTGTCAAACTGCTTTTCTTTTTCAAACCTGGCATTCTATTCCAAGCACACATGGTTGTGGGCAGATTCCAATTCCTTGTGGTTGTAAAACTGCATTCCTGCTTCCTGCTGCCTGTTATCTGGGTCTACTCTTAGCTCCTAGGGACTCCCACAATGGAGCCAAAGACAGTGGGAGAATCTCTGTGACCTCGGGGAGAGTCCAAAGGACTTGGCCAATAGGACAGGGCCGTGAAGAGTAATCTTTCAAATGAGGCAAAAGCTATGTCGATTGGTATGATGTAACCACGTCAGATTGTATAAAAAAAATCAACACATTGTACCCTACATATGCATAAATATATTCATGATAAAAAATAATAATAATCTTCCTTTTAATTATCTCAAAGTCAACTGATTTAGGATCTTCATTATACCTGAGAAATACTTTCACATCTTGCCATATAACATAACATAATTTCAGGAGGGATACCCCATCACCTCTGCCATTTTGTAAGCACCCTCCCCACCCAAGGAGAGGGCATTCTGCAAGGACTTGCGTCATTGGAGGTCATCTTAGAATTATGGCACCCAAAATTAGTTATTCTTATCTTTTAGAATAGATTATTTTAGAGAAAGTAGCTCAATTTATTTTTGTCTAGTCTTTGGCTATTTAGCACAGAAATAGGAAAGCATGCTTCTTCCTAGAATTGGTTCGTACAGACCCAAGGGGGGCAGCTATCTGCTCTCAAAGTGGCAGAGGTGTTAACATTTTCCACATTTCCAGTTAAATCCTCTCAGAGCATCTAGTCAGGGGCTCAGATTTTTCTTAATTCCTATTATACAAAAGATAAAATAATATACTTGTGACAAATATTTAGCATCTTATAATGTTTTGAACCAAGAAACCTATTTTGTATCTAACCACTTTCCTTTCTATGGAACATTCCAAAATAGTTTTGCTAAGGAGAAAATCTTTCTTTATCTTAAAAGCCACTTCAACACCAAGTAGTGAACTGATTATATTAGATAATATACACTTGCTTGCTTCTGGCTTGATTTTTATCTTCCAATTCATTTTATCTTTCAACTCAATCAATCATGAGGCTTTTCCAGCACACTTTGTCTCTCTGCGCCACTGATCAAATGCAACTTACTATCCATTCATCTTTCTGCCATTTCCTTCACATTTCTTGTTCTTCTTGCACTTCGGTTTTCTTAGAGTCATTATTACAATCAATCCTAGGTCCCTCTATCCTTTCAAAATTCCAACAATAGGATTATCTGAATGTCCATCTTCACACCTCTCTCTCTACCATTGAATATAGTTGGAGAAAACACACAACAGTGCTGACACATCTCATCTTAAATTCATGACCACTAAATTCAAGGGAGCCCTTTGCTTATTTTCTTCTTCCTCCTGCTACCCTTTGGAATGAAGATTTAAAACATTCTTAGATCGTTTCCCTAACCTCTCTCCACTTTCAGCTGGTAACCTGGTTTCCACTTCACTGAGAAACAGTGAAGTGAAGCAGTGAAAATATTCACATCTTCCTTCCATCACATCTACAAAACCAGTTTCATCAGCTCTAAGGAACTCTGCCATCCTCTGCTAATATGTGTAAGCTCTCTGTACATCTATCCAAGGCCCCAGACCTCCACCATCCCACCTCACTAACTCAAGAACATTGTTCTAGCAATGTTTCCTGTATCACATTGGAGTATTTGCTTTTCCTCTTCCTGTTGGATCATTCCTGTAAGCACACAAACATGGTGTTACTCCTTTCATCCTTAAAAATATTTTTTCCCCATTTCTCATACCCCTCTAGCTGCTGACTTATTTTAATGCATCACTTTACAGCAAACTTAAAGATTTTTCATGAACTCACTATCCCAAATTCTCTCTTCCATTCTCTCTCCTACTCACAGCCGTTAGGTTTTCATTCCTGCCACTCTACCAAGGGAGTTACTAAATGATCATCTCCCTATTCAGATTTGCAGGTTCAGCTTTGTAAGTTGGTGCTGGGAGGCTCCAAGTGACATTTCTGCTTTGCCACCTGACGCTGGCTTCAGATCTGCCATATGGCTCACTAGAGACACTGAGGCTGGAGGAAGAAGAAATCACTTTCTTTTCCTGTTTGCTGTTAAGGTTTTCCTGTTTGTTTCCTTTTCTTTTGTGTACCACTCAAAAGATGTTACACAATCAAGTGATGGTTCTACAGTCGGGCAGTCGAATGCAGTTTGCAGTATTTTCAGTGCTTGTAAAACCAGCTTCAGGTTGCCCCCACTCAGAAGCACCAGGACCAAACAGCTGGATTCCCCTTTGCACAGGCAGAGCCAGTTGTAGGGTGAGCCATGTGAGGCATGTGGGCCACAGGGTTTAAGGAGGCACTCCCTTTAGAGGTTGTGTCTTGCCAACCAGCCACTTGATCTTACAGGAACATGACCTTGGTATGGTAAACTTGCTAGAGCTGAATAGTCAGTGTTTTCTATGGGTTGAATACTCTTACAGTGAAGTCTTAACACGATTCTCAGCTTTTCTGCCTTCCAGCTGCAGGACATGAGGGTAGCCTAACGTGCTGTGGAAGGGGCCCTTTCAGGTTCAGACTTCCCTCTGACTTTCACTGCCTTCTCCAGTGCATCAATGTAGTCAGCAACAGCCACCTGATTTCCTTCTCCTTACAATTACCATATACTCTGAGGGTCTCAAAAACCTGAGATATTGTAACAACAATTGCATTTTTGTTTTCTGATATTGCATCCCTGTCAATCTTATTGCATCTTGATAACAAGCAAGTGCCTCAAAGGTATCACTTTTCCACCAGCCACTAACAACCAGGCTCCTGTAGCCGACTGACTGGCTATTGGTCCAATTTTAAAATAAATTTTAAGGTCAGATTTCTTAGACCACACCTGGTGCCAATTGTGTGAGATCAGATTTCCCAAGAAACATTCTGAGACAGAAATGTACATGTGAGACAGAAATTTGGGGCTCACTCTTGGGAATCAACAACTGAGAGAATAAGGAAAGTGAGACTAAGCAGAGGGAGGAATGGAAGTTCGGGGCAGCAGCGCTGAGGCATCAGATGCCATGGGGAGCACCGAAACTGAGCCCAGGGGCCTAGATCGCTGCAACCCTCATCTACCAGTATGGCAATGGCTGCCCCTGTGGAAAGGATATGACTTTGGCAAAGTAGCCTGCTAACACTTTTTTCCAAAAAAAGATACCTATATACTCGGGTCATACAGGTTATTTGATTCCATGCGCGCACACCTAACCAAATGCACGTAGTCTCCAGTCGTCTTCTGCCATCTGCTTGAGGGGGCGGTGCTTCAGCGGAGTCCACAAGTCGCGCCTGAGCTGAAGAGGTAGGCGGCTGAACTGAACTGTATTCCACTGAACTATTTAACCCACAACTATATAACCCACAGCTTGATTACCTGTTAAGCTACGGTTTTCTGCACTTTATTTAAAGTTTTAAAGTTGTTGCTAGTTTACAGTTTTTCTT